>JAJPGS010002375.1:0-30000 GCA_028654335.1 Alnus rubra
GTAATGATGGTTATGACGACTGGTGTTGTTTTAATATTCAGGCCTTCAGTGTCATCCTGATGGGCCTTATCACTGTTGTCTAGGACTGATTTTACAGATGGACTTACTTATAATTGTTGTTATTCTGGAGAGGATCCTTGTCCTTTCTCCCTGCCCTTTCTTTTCTTCTCATCCCAACCAAGAGAGATTAGAGAGAGACCAGGATAGAAAGAAAGAGAGATTGAGAGAGACGCAAAGAATCAAAGAGAACTTGAGGGAGGTTTGCGGTGGGCTAGCCACCGTTTGGGGAGGACGACGGCACCGGGGTTGGGGAGTTACGGCCCAACGCTAGTGAGGCCAAAAAGCTTGGAGTTTCGACATTTCTCGATATCCAAACAATAGAAAATCTTTTTTTTTTTTTTTTTTTGGGTAAGTATATGTCATGAGCCTTGAAATCTGATAATTTCATTCTTATTGACATAATGATAAAAGACAATGGAAAATAATAGTTTAACACTTCAAGGGGTCAATCCCTCATTTTTACTCTAACACACGGTTAAAAGACGAACCTTTGGATAAATTTCTGGATACTTTCATTGATCTCAAGTTTTGAATTAAATACAAGGATTCAATAACTGCTCAACCACTAACGTAGACCTCAGCTGACCCACTACTAAAATAACTGACCCATAACATAACATAAAGAAATCCATTACTTCATTATATACATGCCCACTACTATGGCTCATGTCTAGAGCACTCCCAATGGCTTACATATATCTCAATCTAGAATTGTTAACCAAAGCCCACTTCATTTAGTTTAAATAATGGGTTTAAAAGCAACCATACAAGAAATTATCTATTTTTAACTCTATATTATTTAGATAAGCTTTTTACATTTTTTTTATTACTTTTTTTAATTATCATATTTTTTGACTATCTTTTTTTTTTTTTTTTATTTATTTATTTTTTTCAAACGGTCATGTAGGGTCATATTTGTTAACAATTGTTTTGTTAAAAAGTCATTTTTTATAACGAAATTTTGTTTACATAATACAATCATTGTGTTTTAAATATTTTGTTTAGCTACTTTAGTTAATCCATTAAAACTGTTGTTAGAGCACTTTCAATGGCTTATGTATTTATAACTTTAAACTAGAATAGATAATAAAAGTGTTAAAAAGATACTCCATTGGATTACGTATTCTCACTCTAAAATACATTTTCCTTAATTCCGTAAATAGGGGAACGCTACTTGTAGCGTTGCACGACCAACGCTACAGGGGCGAAAATGGGCGTTGCATTTACACCTTTTTTCCTTTCCCTCCACCTTTCCCTTTCCCTCATCTTCTCTCCCGCTTCTTTTTCTCCTCTCTGCGTCTCTCTGTCTCTATTTGATTCATCTGAAGTTTTGAGCTCATTTTCATTCCCCATCTTCTCTCGGTCTCTGAAGGTCTTCTTTCTCTCTTTCTCTCTATCTCTCTCTCTCTCTCTCTCTCTCTCTCTCTCTCTCTCTCTCTCTCTCTCTCTCTCTCTCTCTCTCTCTCTCTCTCTCCACTCTCTCTCGCTCGTTACTGATTTCTCACGCTCTATTGTCTCTCTTCTCTGTTTTGATGCAGGAATCTTGGTGTTTGGTGCTTTGGAAGATTGGATGATGGGTAGTTGAAGCATAAGACTCAACGCCTGGGCTATCGGGCGTAAACGTGATTTATTCTCTTTTTCATGATTAATGTTTGATTAAATTATTGTAATTAGTTTTGTTTAGGAGCTGATTCAAGGATGACTTTTGGGTTCTATCGTGGTTTGATTTTTAGCAACTGGATGATTTATGTGGCCGATCTATGAGTTCTAGCAAGGTTTTGATTTTACATTTGTTTTGGGTTTTCTGGGTTGGACGAGCAGTGACAGGACATGAGTATTTAGAGCTGTTCATTTCAAGCCTTTAGATTGAGTTAGGTAGACCTGCCCACTTCCTTGAATGGGACGTGTGAACTACATTTGGAAGATTACATTGCATTGGATTTATTGGTAGTTTGAATTTTAGCACTTGCAAATGAAATGAAGCCTGATATATGATTTTGATTGCTGAATAGTGGCACTTGCGAAGTATTGTGTGTTTCTGCTATTATTTGCTTTTTTTGTCAAATTATTTTTTTTCCCCTTTTTTCTTTAACTGTTGAGCTATTTATTGGTTTGTGATGGAGCTGAGTTTTCATTTCTTTAGTTTTTTATATTTGTATAAGCTTCTTGAAAGTGCACTTATCAGATGATGACAACAGTGGAAGAAAAAAATCCCTTGAAAATGCCTAAATGTATACCTCAGTTTCTTGTTTCTGCTTCAAACAGAGTCCCGCAAGTCTTCTTTGCTTCATATCAGAGGCTCTTCTTCAGAAGAGACATCTGTCATATTCTTTATAATAACGCATGCACCATTGATCAAATAGAGACGACCATTGCTTTAATTTCAAGATGTTTTGACCAGGTATACCACCTCCCAATAACCATACTCACTCGTGTATAGAGTTCCAACTGGGTACATCGCCAACCATCCATCTTGTTATTTTTTGTGTTGGCTGCATTCTGTTGGACAAAATCACTTCTATGTAATGTTGTTATTTTCACAGGGATACTGCTTTATCCAGAGTCTACTCTTCAGCTATTTCTTCAAGAAGATTCTGTGAAGTTTTCAAGGAAGTTTATTTCGGTTCCCTATCAGCAGTCCGGGCGACATGGTATTCCGTTCGGACTCTCATCAGTTAGCAACATCCGTCCGGACGACGAGATCTTTCTGTCCGGATGCCCATCAGTGTCTAGAAGTTTGAATAGTTCAATGTTGCATCTGTCCGGACGTAATGGCAAATCGTCCGGACGCTCTTCAGAGTTCGAGAAGATCCCAGTGATCCAGCGCATCCGTTCGGACAACGTGGTTATACTGTCCGAACGCCATTCAGTGTTTGACAAGCATTAGGGTTTCTAACTCAAGACACAGTTATGGGAAGACAGCTGCTACCGTCTGGACGATGTGTGATCCCGTCCAGACGATGTTCTCTATAAGGCAAGATGTGCATACAAAGTTCAACCGCCCGGACGATCAAGCTTCATATATGGAAATTGCGTGCACCAGTTCAACCATCCGGACATCAGCCTTCACAGTTTGGACACTCCAAGCCTTATTATGATAATTACGTGCAGCTGAAGTGCAACCGTCCAGACGCTAGGGCAACACCGTTCGGACGCGGCCTTGTTGTGGAAGCTTTTGGTGCTATTTTGGAAAAGCGGTTGTAGTTGACCGTCCGGACACCCTCCGGTATTTTGGTCATAACTCTTTACTCCAATATCGGATTGGGACGAAATCAGCATCGTTAGAAAGCTAACAAAATTTTCTGTAGTTTGACTATTCGGACGGCCAAATTAAGCTTTCGGACGGAAACATCTTGCATCCGGACGGCCTTGCAAAAATTCTAGAATTACTTTCCTGACAAGGAAAAAGTTGCCCGTTCGGTCGGCCAAGGCTCCCATTCGGACAAGCGTGCCTTAGACTCCGTTTTTTACTCAATTTAGGCCTTCTAAAGCCTATAAATAAAGGGTTCTAGGCATGCATTCTAAATAGAATTCGGTGGTGAATTTCTTACAGCTTACAGAGGGTGTTTACGGAGATATTGAAGATCTGCTAGCTCTCTAGCTTTTGCCAGTGTGTGATTTGGCTACCCCAGAATGGTTTTTCTCTTAATTGAGTTTCCACTTCGTCAACAAAATATTTGTCTCCTTTAATTTCCGCATTAAATATTTTGTTGCACACTGTTCACACACACTTGTATAAATTAGAAGTCTCTTTATTTTTCAATTGGTATCAGAGCAGGTACACTCTATTAAGGATTTATTTCCTGAATGTGATCCTCATCTCTTGTGACTTTTATTTTTTTTATTACACCTTTTATCATGGATTTCTCTCAGTTATTTGAAAAAAATTATGATATTGAGCTCTCTAAAGTTTTTGCTAAAATAGATAAAATTGTTTCTCCAAAAGAGCTAAAAAATGTGAAGCAAGAAAAATAGTCTTTGATTGTTCAGTTATCTGAATCACATGCTTTGATTGACTCTTTGAGATTTGAGACTCCATGTTATTTAACATCATTGATACACTTGAGAATAAATTAAAAGAATCTGAGGATCTCTTGAAAAAATTCTCAAGTGATAATTTGAAAAGCATGCTTTGTATTCATTCAGATATTTCTAACAAGCCTGCTTCAATTGTTGATGATATGAGTACTTCTACTTCACATGCTTTTGATTCTGAATTAGATATTATGCATGTGGTAGTAGATACAGCTTGTTTAGAAAATTCTTGCTTAAATAATCATGTGATGCCTAAATCCGAGGAATCAGGAACACGAGGTAAGTTTGTTCCTACTTGTCATAATTGTGGAAAAATTAGTCATATTAGGCCAAATTGTTATTTGTTGAAATCCCACAGGCCTTGGATTAAGCAGGATGCTCTGAGGAAAAGTGAAATTGAAGATTCTTCCTCATCTAAATATGTCCCTCCTCATAGGCGACATACAAAAGGTAAGGGCAATGTTATTTGTAAGAATGCTAATCATAATTCTGCAGAGAATGTCAAGAAACATTCAAACAAAAGAAGCATGCCTACCTGTCATCACTGCGGCAGGTAAAAAAAACCATATCTAGATAAAATAGAGTTAAGAATAGATAATCGGATATATGTTGCCTTTTAAAACCCATTAGCTAAACTAGATAAAATAGATTTTGATTAGTTATTCTAGATTGAAAAATACATAAGCCATTGGGAGTGCTCTTAGCTAATGAGTTTTAAAATGCACTATACATCCAATTATTTATTCTTAACTCTATATTATTATTTTTTTTTATTTTTCATTAATTTTTTTCATTATAGTATTTTTTTCCACGTGGGTCCCGCTTGACAACTCCACTACTTTACACACTTTCCCTTAGATCTCCACTATAAAGGAAGAAAAAAGAGGAAGAACGTGGAGTGGTGGAGGGAAAAGGAAAAAACAAAGCTAAAAAAGTGGAGATAAAGAATAAAAAAAATAGATAAGTGAATAGTATAACTCTACTTGTAGAGTTGCACTATTTATGGAATTAAGAAAAATCTATTATAGAGTTGGAATACATTAGGGGTGGGCAAATTATCCGATTACCGATTACCGTTTATCCGCCGACCGCCACCGAACCGACTTCGACCGCTTACCGCCTACCGATAAAAAATATAGTCGAAATTCGGAATAAATTTTTTTTTTCGATTTATTGTCGGTCGGTAATCGGAATAACCGACTTTACCGTCGGTAACCGACCCGACCCGACCCGAATAGGCTAAACGGTGTCGCGCAGGCTTTAGTTAAAACGGCGTCGTTTTTCGACTGTCAAAACGACGTCGTTTTGTATAAATTAAAACGGCGTCGTTTTGATTTAGATCAGAAACGACGCCGTTTGAAATGGCATATATATTCATACTTTGTGGAACAGTGGAACCCTAAAACCTTCTGCCTTCATTCTTCAAACTTCACAAAACAAACCCTCGACTGCCTCGAGTCCTCGACGAAACCAGTCGAGTGGTCGACCCACCGCGGCACCGCCCACGTCACCCACTGACCCACAGCCCACAGGCCACAACGCCGTCTCCCTCTCCCACTCTCCGTCTGGACCGTCTCTCCCCACCCAAACGGCCAAACCTAGAAACCCTAGGCAGTAGGCAGCCCGTTCGGCCGTTCGCGGCTCGCCATTGTCGCTGTCGCCAATCGCTTTTTCGGCCTCTGGCCACAGGCCCACAGCGGCACAGCGCTGGCCAATCGCCCACCGGCCGTTTGCAATCGCCGTCTCCCACTCTCCGAGTCTCTCTCACTGTCTCACAGAGTCACAAATCAGTCCGACCGGTGCTCAGTCCCACTGAAACCCGTCCGTTCGCCAATCCCCAATCGTCCCTTTTCTGAGTTTCTCAAGGCCCCAAGGTTAATTTATTTTTTTTGTTAGTTTTTTTCAGTAGTTGTTAATGTTTAGTTGCATAATTGCATTTGTGATTCACTGATTTGGAAATGTTAACAAATCCATTTTTTTTTTTTTTCAGTCAGAGACTTTTTTCGGTGGTTGTTTGGATCTGGTGCAGTGGTGGTGCACTGCTCGTCGTGCTCAACTCTGCTAGACTGCTGAAAAGTGGTAATTTACTATTATACATTTAGATATATATTCTTGAGTTAAAAGTTCACTGCTTTACTTCTCATATAATTTGGTTGTGTGAACTGTGAAATCACTGAAATGTAGGAATATGTAGGAAAAGTTCACTGCTTTGCTTTCTTATATAATGAAGCTTAAGTTTTTGATTGAAATATGATGAAAATATATACGTACAAATTAGCTTATGCATTATAGATTTGTGAAATCACTGAAATGTAGGATTGTAGGAATATGTAGGAAAAGTTCACTGCTTTGCTTTCTCATATAATGAAGCTTAAGTTTTTGATTGAAATATGATGAAAATATATACGCACAAAATTACAAATTAGCTTATGCATTATGCATGGCAGTTTTTTTTTTTTTGGATCTTTTCAGTGTTTTCACTAAATATAACATGTGTTGCATCTTATGATTCTTACTGCAGTGAATAAAAATAAAGCAAAAAAAATCTTGATTCTTGTTGTAGATTTTATATAAGTTTGGGAAACTTTCTTTCTAACATGAATCCACCACTAGCATTATAAATTTATACTAGTTTATGATGCTTATTGTTATTGATCATGCCTTTTTTTTTTTTTTTTTTTTTTTCTACTTTGATATTTTGCCATTTTGTAATTTTTGTTGATGTCAAGTGCTGCATTTTGTTGTCATTTTTTCAGATGAATGAATCTACACATACTAGTGGTTCTAAAGATAGTAGTGGTGCACCTAAAGCAAAAGGTGGTATTACACCTATTGATCCTACACCTACAGTACCTACTGGTCCTACACCTACACCACCAGGTCCACCACCTCCACAAGTATGTACACCTACTCATGGATGTCCTGGTCCGATAGGCACACCACCACCACCAGTAGGTACACCTACATCTTCTGCATCAACCACTGCTTCTTGTTATCATTATCCACCATCTCCTATTGATAATTTGATGGGTGGGGTAGATATAGATGAGGATAATGATTCTGATGAGATGGAAACTGATAGGTCTTCTGGTTCTATGAGAGGTCGTGGTGGTCGTCCACCACTCCCTAAGAAGAGAAAATCTAGAAAAGTGGCAAAACCATCTATAGTTTGGGAGCATTTCACTAAAGATTTAAATAGTCCTGAAGATAATCCTGTGGCACACTGTAACTATTGTGAGGCTCCGTATATGTGTCATGCAAAAAATTATGGGACCTCTAACATGTTGTATCATGTCAAGACTTGCCAAAAGTACAGGAGTTTAAAAGCTAACCAAGATACCTCTCAAACTAAGTTTACTTTTTCATCTGGGCAGACTCAGGGTAGTAAGAACCTAATGATTGCCAAGTATTCTGAAAAACTCATTAGGGATACACTCTGTGAGATGATCATTGTTGATGAGATGCCTTTTTCGATTGTGGAGAGGATGGGGTTTAGGAAATTGTTTAGTGTTCTTGAGCCTAGATTTAAGCTTCCTTCCCGGTATACGGTGATGAAAGATTGTGTCAAGATGTTTATGAATCTTAAGAATACAATAAAGGCTGAGTTTTTGATGAGTGGCCAAAGGGTTTGTTTGACCACTGACACATGGACTTCAATTCAGAATATGACTTACATGTGCATCACTGGCCATTTCATTGACCAATCTTGGAAGTATCACAAAAAGATATTGTCATTTCGCCAAGTGTCGGATCACAAGGGGCCAACAATTGCAAGGGAAGTAGAGCAATGTTTGGTAGATTGGGGAATTGGAAAGTTGTTGACAATATCTGTTGACAATGCAAGCGCTAATGATAGCGCAATTGATTTTTTTAAAAAAAGAAATTTGGGTAATAATGATGTTCTTTGTCGCCACGAATTTATTCATGTAAGGTGTTGTGCCCATATTCTCAATCTTATTGTGCATGAGGGTTTGAAGGATATAGATGATTCAGTAGTAAAGGTTCGAAATATGGTGAAGTATGTGAAGGGATCCCCTCATAGATTGGCCCAATTCAAGTCTTGTGCGGAAAGAAAAACAATTGCATGTAATGCTTCCTTGACCCTTGATGTTCCCACTAGATGGAACTCCACTTATACCATGTTAGAGGTGGCGGTGAAATATGAAAGGGCCTTTGATCTAATGATAGACGAAGATTCAAATTTTGTAACATATTTGTGTGATGATGGGCCAGGGAAAAGGGGGTTGGGGCTTCCAAATGATGATGATTGGGCTAATGTTCAACACTTTATAAAATTTTTGAAAGTGTTTTATGATGTGACTATGCAAATATCGGCTTCCTCGTACACAACTACCAACATATATTTCAAAACACTGCAGAAAGTTTATAATTGTTTGATTGCGTATTGTGGTAGTGATGATGATAAGTTGAGTGACATGGCTTTCAAAATGAAACTGAAATATGATAAGTATTGGGGAGATTTTGATAAAATTAATCCATTGTTGTTCATTGCTTCTGTGCTTGATCCTCGTTACAAGATGGAAGTATTGGAGTTTTGGTTCTTGAGTAATATAGGGGAAGCAAAAACAGACCGAATTGTCTCCAAGTTGAAGAATATTTTGGAACAATTATATAGTCACTATGCTATGCATGATGGAGAAAGTGGGCCTAGTGGGGCAAGAATGTCAAATGAAGGTCGGATTTTCTCAACTTCAACCTCATTGGGTGTGGGACTGGGTAGTGGTACTTCTTCTGATCCTCAATTGAATAAAGATGCTTTGAAGGACTTCCATACATTTCGGGCAAGGAGAAATTTGATGCTAGCTCGGACAGAGATAGAAAAATATTATGTGGAGGGTGTTGAGATACCAAGTGATACATTTGATATCTTAATGTGGTGGAATGTAAACTCAGCAAAGTATCCAGTTCTTTCCCGGATTGCGCGAGATGTCTTAGCTATTCCACTTACCACCGTTGCTTCTGAGTCTGCATTTAGCACTGGAGGTCGCGTCATAGATTGTTATCGGAGTTCTTTAGCTCCAAAAACAGTGGAGGCTCTTATATGTACTCAGAATTGGTTGAGATCTACTTGGAGTGAGCATAACGAGCCAAACAAGGACTTGCTTTTGCAGCTTTTTCCTAGTATTGAAGATGAAGAGAGCTACAAGCTTGACTCGGGTAATATACTAATATTTGTTATTTAAGTTATTTGTTTCAATTGATTGAGTTGATTTTTACTAATACTTTAAAAATTGCATTGTGATAGAAATTTTGTCTAATTCCATCACACTTGACGACGAGTAAGGCTCGAGGGATGTACTTTGTCAAGGATGTTTATTTGGTAAGTTTTTTGCATCCTATTATTATCTTACTTGATATTTACTTCTTGTCTTCTTTATAGTTTATATGGTCTTTTATTATTTTATTTGATCACTAACATTTAACTATGTTTATGACATTATGTGTTGGTTTTTTTTTTTTTTTTATTATTATTGTTATTATTGAAGGATGCAAATTGAAGGTTTATGAATTTCTGATCGATGCGGCTCATGGAACTTTGGATTTGGGAATGGTTGATACAATGACACTTGATTTTAGATTTGAAATGATTTACTGATTGTAATCGTTTAATTTGCTTTGCCTTGCTTTTTGATTTTGTTTGAGAATGTGTTGAATTGTTTTGCTTTCCTTTCCTTTCCTTTCCTTTTGAATTCTGCTTTTGTTTGCTTGCTTTTAAGTTTTATGCTTGCTAGGCCTTTAATATATGTATTTTGTTTTTTTGAATTTGGATATTAAAAAGTAGTTTGGACTTTGGAATGTGTTATCAGGTTATGTAATTATGTTGGGTTTATATTGTGAGTATTAGAAAGTAGTTTGGACTTTGGAATGTGTTGTCAGGTTATGTAATTATGTTGGGTTTATATTGTGAGTATTAGAAAGTAGTTTGGACTTTGGAATGTGTTATCAGGTTATGTGATTATATTGGGTTTATATTGTGAGTATTAGAAAGTAGTTTGGACTTTGGAATGTGTTATCAGGTTATGTAATTATGTTGGGTTTATATTGTGAGTGTTAGAAAGTAGTTTGGATTTGGAATGTGTATGTGGTTATCACTTATCAGATTATGTAACTTATGTGTAATTATGTTGGGTTTATATTGTGAGTGTTAGAAAGTAGTTTGGATTTGGAATGTGTATGTGGTTATCAGCTTATGTAATTTATGTTGGTAACTTGGTAGTTTGGAATGTGGTTATTCAGTGTATTGGAAATTTGGAATGTGGATCATGTGGTAGTTTGATTGTTGGAACTCTTGAATGTTGGTATGTAAATATGTAATGTGTTGGTTGGGTTTATTGGAATGTGGTATGTAAGTTTTTTATTAAAAAAAGAAAAAAACCAGCAAACTTATGTTGGTATAATGGTATGTAAGTACATTTTACAAGTTGGATACTTGGAATGTAAGTACATTTTTGTTAAAAAAGAAAAAAAACCAGCAAACTGATAAAAGATTTAAATTTTAAAGTTAGAAAGTTTTTACAAGTTGGATATTTGGATCCAACGTCCAAATTCCAATTGTTCAAATTGTCCAATTTTTTCTTAGACATATAATTGTCATTTGTGGGCCAGTTTGGCAATTTAAAAGGCCCAGCTTACAAAACTGAAAATTTCAAATTAATAGCCTAAGTTTAGAAAACCAACCGGTTAAGGCCCAATTTTGAAAAGCCCAATTCGGGAAAAAGCCCACATAATACCGATTTAACCGACTAGTTTCGACCGTATGTTCCGATTTCCCGATTTATCCGACAATTTCGAAAATAATGTTTAGCGGAAAACTGTCGGGTATTATTCCGACTTTACCGACAAGGGCGGTTCGGTAATCGGAAATAGCATTTTCGACACCGATTTACCCGATACCCACCCCTAGAATACATAAAGCATTCCTAGTAGCCTCATCAAATTTTACTCATCAAAGTAGCTAAAAATCATTTTTTTTCTATTCTATTGAGCCACTTTTTTAAAATTCTCCCAGCAACCTCACCATTTTAACTATTTACTATCACTATTCCATTTAAATAATATTTTTTTAATATTTCTTTATTCTTTCTCTATTTAATCTTTTTAATTTTTACAAAGAATCATTCATGTTCATGAAATAAGGACATTATCGTGTGAGAGAGATGGGAGATGGGAGAAGAAAATGAGAGAAAAAAGGAAAAAAGTGTGCTAATCATGTGAGAGAGAAAGGTGAAACAAAATTGGTGAGTGGGTTGGTGAGTGAATATTACTCATCAGAATTTGTGAGTAATTTCACTCATCAAAACTTTTTGGTTAAAATGGTGAGGCTGCTGGGAGTGATATTTTAGTGTTTTCATCAAATTGGCTCACCAAAATAACTAAAAAGCTATTTTGATGAGGCTATTAGGAATGCTCGATGGAGTCTCTTTTTGATACTTTTGTTATCTATTCTAGCTTAAAGTTGCAAATAGATAATCCATTGAGAGTGCTCTTACACACAAACTCCTAAGAGCATTCTTAGTAGCCTCATCAAATTTTACTCATCAAAGTAGCTAAAAATCACTTTTTTCTATTCTGGTGAGCCACTTTTTTAAAATTCTCCCAACAGCCTCACCATTTTAACTATTTACTATCACTATTCCATTTAAATAATTTTTTTTTAATATTTCTTTATTCTTTCTTTATTTAATCTTTTTAATCTTTTTACAAAGAATCCTTCATGTCCATGAAATAAGAACATTATCGTGTGAAAGAGATGAGAGATGGGAGAAGAAAATGAGAGAAAAAAGGAAAAAAGTGTGTTGATCATGTGAGAGACAAAGGTGAAATAAAATTGGTGAGTGAGTTGGTGAGTGAGTTAGTGAGTGAATATTACTTATTAGAATTGGTGAGTAATTTTACTTATCAAAACTTTTTGGTTAAAATGGAAGGCTGCTGAGAGTAGTTTTTTGGTGTTTTTATCAAATTGACTCACCAAAATAACTAAAAAACTATTTTGATGAGGCTATTAGGAAGGCTATGATAGATATTCTGAAATGCTGTAACATAATTAACTGACTCATACAGTCAAACTGCCTCGTGTCCCTCCTTCATTTCCTTGAACACACACTGCACGACCCATTATTCACGTCTATTGCACCTATCAACGCCCCTTTATCACGCTTCTGGGTCCTTTCACGCTTGTTTCATTTCCTTCTCCTTTCCAGCTTCTAGTTCCTTATTTCACATTCTCTTGGTAGGCTCATAACAGTATAATTTTTTAGGCTTGATTTCTTCATTTTTGTATTGATTTGGGTTGTTTTTTTGAAGATTTTCGAGAGAGAATCTGATTGGGTATTGTAAATTTTTTTTGGATCGTTTTGTGGTGTTTGGGTTGGCTCTAACCGCTTCTCTGACTCCAAGCGCTCCATCGAGGCCCATATCGTCAGGTCCCGACTCGACCACCCCACTGATCCAAGCAAGGTCAAGTAATGCCTTTGTTCATAGGCTGAGGAACTGTAGGGTTTATGCTAGGCCGGTGATAGGCTCGGTTCTGATTGACGAAGCTGAGGGTTGTGTTTTTGTGATGGCGTCGCATCAAATTCGGATTCATAATGTGAGTGTTTGAAAGAGTATATTTATTTGATTATTTTGTTGGATTCTTTGTTGTACTTGGTATTTGGATTATGCGGCATTGTTTCTTGATTTGTGAATTGTGAGATTTCGATTGTGTTCTGGATGAAATATGGTTGATCTTTTGATGAATGTTTTGGCGTGGAAGAGAGAGGATCGCGCATAGGTATAAAGGTATACTTTGTTTGGCCATCGAGAAAATCGAGGAAGAGAGGAATTCAGATTTGTATTTTTGTCTAACTGAATATTAATACAAGATAATACTGTCTTTAGTTAGAATCTCGAGCCATAGGTTCTTTTTTCCCATATCTCTTATGATGTTTAAATTCCTCACCTTTTGTCTTGCCTTTCGAGATTGGTAAGAAGGGGAAAAAAGGGGGGAAGTGCTTCAGGTTGCCAGATCTAGTATTTTGGAGTGAACTGTACTGTCTTTTGCTATTATGCCAGGAGAATTTGAATTTGATCACAATTCTCACTCATATAATGTCAATTATACCTGACTCCTATCTCACTGAGAATTCATTCTTTACTGTTGAATCGGCAGGCAGATAGCTTCCCATTGCCTTAATGGAGCGAGTTAAGGAAGATTTCAACAAGAGATATGGTGGAGGGAAAGCTGGACTGCCGTTGCCAATGGCCTCAATAAAGAGTTTGGGTATCTATCATCCTTTCTTACATTTTATAGAGACATAACTTTGTTTCTTCCTAGAGTATTCGACTCTTGGGTCCATATTATAGGCCCAAACTGAAGGAGCACATGCAGTACTGTGTAGATCATCCTGAAGAGATAAGCAAGCTTGCGAAAGTGAAGGCTCATGTTTTTGAAGTCAAGGGTGTTATGATGGAAAATATTGAGAAGGTATGGTGATGCTGGTAGCACTTGTAATGTTATGATGTAATTTGGAAGTCAAAATTTACTGAAGATATAGGCTGCGTTTGCTTGCATGTTTTTGTTAAACTATGTTATTGGTAATTGGGTAAGTATAATTTTTAGGCTTGATTTCTTGATTTTTGTTTTGATTTGGGTTGTTTTGTGAAGATTTTCTCTAGAGAATCGGAATGGGTATTGTAATTTTTTTTTTTTTTTTTTTTGGGATCATTTTGTGGTGTTTGGGTTGGCTTATCCATTTTCTTTTTAGAGGTCATGTGTTTGGATCAGAGTTGTCTTGTGTCAAATTTTGGTTTTACATTGATACTACCTGAACCACGAATTTATAAGCATAGGTGAGTTTTTCGGTTGTGTAATTCGACAGTTGATTAATAATTTGAAAAAAAAAATAACAAATCAGTTGGTTGTAGAATTCAGTCATCTAATCTAACAAAATTTCTGTTCCTTTTTCATCTGTTGGTTGTGTTTTTGTGGCCTTCAAATATGTATATAATAGTCTATTTGGCTGAATTGCAGGTATATGAATACCCTTGGTAATAAGAGAGTTGAACTCTTAGATATGGGAGTAGGAGTTAGTGAACCTACAGCTGATGACAATGTCCAAGTAGCGTCATGTGAGACCTCTCTCTCTGATTCACAGATTAGTTCCAACTTGTTTGATATTACTACTTGGGACAAAAGATCCAAATACATTGCTTCTTACAATCTTATAAATAATACTACAGTTCTGGTCCTGACGCAAGTATCCGCGCACCTGTTCATATGGCCAAAACAATCCCTCTTACATGAAGCTTTTTTGATGATGTCGTTCCTATAGACAACCCAACACTTCATGTAACACGATTCAGTGTCCTTATCACAGGTTGCGAGACATGTTAGTAATGGTTTTTGACATTCCCCATGGGCCACTCTCAGGGATATTAGCAATATAATTGCGACAACTTGCACCCTTGACTGGTCCCCTACGGCTACACTCATACTCTAATATTATCCTCACTTGTGCATTTTGAGTTAGAAAGCGTATTTTGTAGATATGACATATGGTGATTAATTGTTCATTTGTACGTTTCAAATCGTTGTCATGCATTTGGTATGCTTAGTATCTCAACTTTAGCAACCAGGACAACCACCTTCCGTGCATAGTAAATGCATGTTTGTTTATTTCTCTTGTTTGAGACAAGTCACAAATTTAGATTATGCTATTCCTTTATGGTGAAAGAAGTTGGAATGTATAGTTTTGGGATGACAAGGGATTGAAGGGATTGAAGGGAGATACTTTCCAACTTCTTCCACCATAAAAGAATAGTATATTCTCAATTTGTGACTTGTCTCAAACAATAGAAATAAATAAACATGCTTTTACTATGCGCGAAAGGTGGTTGTCCTGGTTGTCAAAGTTGAGATACCAAACATGCCTCATGCATGAGAATTGTTTGAAACGTACAAATGAACAATTAATCACCTTTTTTCATATCTACAAATACGCTTTCTAACTCAAAATCCACATGTGCGAATAATATCAGAGTATGGGTGTAGCCATAGGGGACCAGTCAGTGGTGCAAGTCGTCGCAATTTTAATGCTAATATACTTGAGAGTGGCCCATTTGGAATGTCAAAAATCATTACTAACATGCCTCACTCGTGATAAGGACACTGAATCGTACTACATGAAGTGTTGGGTCGTCTATCGGCACGACATCATCAAAAAAGCTTTATATATGAGGGATTGTTTTGGTCATATGAACAAGTGTGTGGGTACTTGCGTCAATATTAGTAATCCAGTTCGACCAGAGCTGTAGTATTATTTATAAGATTGTAAGAAGCCATGGAATTTTGTGTTAAATAAATGAAATCCTAGTACTAGCTAATCTTCCGATGATTTCTCTCTTACTGAAACAACTATTTAATTATTCTTACAACAAAGGAAAACTTTGTTAGTTTGTTTCGAAAGCCACAACTCTCTCTCTCTCTCCCCTCTTTTATTGCTTTCGGCTGACACTATGAAAATCCACCGCTCACTTTTGTATCAAGAGCTAAGCTTTTGCACAAATGGTACGAGGCCCATCCATGTGGTTGTGAGAATCCTCCCTTAAAGAAGTTGGTCTAAATTACAAATTGTTTACTGCAGAATAAAAAATAATTCAAAGGTCTTCAAGGTAGAAAAAAAAAATAAGAATTTAGTTCTTATAGTTAAACTCCATCAAAATATTTGATGGATTCTATTAGTGTCAACTTCTAAACCAATAAAATGATGACGTGTCACTCTTACAAAAAGAAATGTCAATATATTAAAAATAGATTTTTATAAAAAGACAGAAATTTTCTACAAACTGATTTGTAGGAAATTTCCTTCAACCCACATATAAAAAGGACATGTATCCTTTAAACATGTGAAAAACACATGTTTTGTTATTAATGCTATTAAAAAATCATGTAAGAAGCACATGCTATTTAAAAAACGTGTTTCTCATATGCCAAGGAACACATGTCAATCTTTTATGTGGGTTGTACAAAATTTCCTACAAACCTTCTGTCTTTTATAAAACTAAAAGTGTAAGAGAAAGAGTCTTGTATTGAGGTATAAATTGTAAGACAACAAAGATGAAGGAATGCATTATAACAAATAAGATTTCACTAGGGGAGACGAGGCCAAGATGTGAATAAAAGATGGGCCAATTAAGCAAAGTCATTATGAAGAAAGCTCTACATCGGAATTGATAATAATGTTAAGGTGGATGAGTGGAGTGACTAGGAGAGAGAAGGCGGGCATTCTTCCCCTTGTCTTTTACTTGGGATAATTGCACCGTTGGTCCATGTGGTATACCATAATTATTTTTCACTCCCTATGGTTTAAAAGGTTCGTGGGAGGTCCTCGTGATATGCAATAATTACAAATCGATCCCTGGCGTCAAATTCTATTAAAATTTTTAACAGATTCTGTCAAATGCCACGTCAGCGACACGTGTCGCTAATAAGATGGCGACACGTGTCCACCGTAATAAAAATATATTAATTTATTAAAAAATAAATAAAAATACTTATTCTTTTAAAAAAAAAAAAAAAAAAGCTGAAGGAGCCGGCCACTCCTTTGGGGGTGGCCTGGCCGCCCCCAGCCAGTGGCCGCAGGGGGTGGCGCGCGGCCACCCCAGTGGCCGGGGGTGGCGCGGAGCCACCCCAGTGGATTGGGGGTGGCCCGAAAAGCCACCGCTGGAAGATCCAGGGGTGGCCATCGGGCCACCCCTTGTGGCTTGGGGGTGGCCGCGCGCCACCCCTGCGGCCACTGGGGGTGGCCGGCTCCTTCAGCTTTTTTTTTTTTGTTTTTTGAATTTTTTTTTGTTTTAAAAGAATAAGTATTTTTATTTATTTTTTAATAAATTTATATATTTTTATTACGGTGGACATGTATCGCCATCTTATTGGTGACACGTGTCGCTGACGTGGCATTTGACGGAATCTGTTAAAAATTTTAACAGAATTTAACGCTAGGGATCGATTTGTAATTATTGCATATCACGAGGACCTCCCATGAACTTTTTAAACCATAGGGAGTAAAAAATAATTATGGTATACTACAGGGACCAACGGTGCAATTATCCCTTTACTTTAATCAACAAAACTGCTTTTCCTGCTAACACTTCCCGCCAAGGAAAGAATTCCAATAGCAGTTGATCTTAGCTTTAAGCACTTATTCCTTTCCTTGTGGTCAAGCTGTTTCACACCTTTTGTTCATGATAGTCACACTCAATGGAGGTAATTACACTGGTCACTATTCCCGCCTTTTTAATTAGGAAAAAAACAAACAAACTATGAGAGTGGGTCACTAGCTTATTGGAAGAAGAGCTTTGCTTGCCTTGAGTAAGGTTGGAGAAAAGGTTGATTATATATATTCCTTTATTTTTGGTTTTTTTTGGTTGAAGAACTTAATTTGGGTTAGTAAACCTATCTTGTCTTACATTAAGACCTTCAAACAATTTTTCAGTTTTAGAACTTTGAGTTAATAAACCTCCTTTGACATGTTTATCAAAGTTAAAGAACTTTGAGTAAACATTCCAAAGGGAGTATATATATATCTTAATCAGTCTTTTTAATTTTTGGTTTTTTTTGGTTGAAGAACTTAATTTGAGTTAGTAAACCTATCTTGTCTTACATTAAGACCTTCAAACAATTTTTCAGTTTTAGAACTTTGAGTTAATAAAGCTCATTTGACATGTTTATCAAAGTTAAAGAACTTTGAGTAAACATTGCAAAGGGAGTATATATATATATATATATATATATATATCTTAATCAGTCTTTTTAAAGTGTTTGCAGGACGACAAGAGATATAGATAAGCAATATATTTCGGTTGAGTGGCTGTGGTGACTAGGCCATTGTTGTTGTTTGCTATTTTTTCCCTTTTTGGTTTGATCCTCGTGTTTATGAACCGTGCGTTGAGTTGATCTTGTTTAAAGGAGTTTGGGGGGTTTATAATTTTTAGGGTGGCTATGACATTGAGGGTGATATTTTAGGGTGGGAAGCGCAACAAATTTACCTGATATTTTTCCCTTTTATCCTTATCTGATTAGAATTAGTCTCGCTGGGTGATAGTTTAGGTTAACATGAAATTGTTGTAATGTGTCCTACTCTTCCCTTGAGGAAGCCTATAAATTGAATTTCCTTAATGAATGATTTTTGAAGAACCTCATTACTAAGTGGTTATTATATGATTTTGCAAAAATGGTCTCCTTTAGTAACTGCAGATAACTAGAACAGAGATTAATGCCAAATATTTATGAGGGGAACCTAGCTCTTACTTGAGCTTGGTAACAAGTTCAGGCTTCAAGTAATTCATGTGTTTGAGGTGCCACACTTCGTAAATTATTAATCTCTGCTCTGCACTATTTATGGCTTCTGCAACTCCTTAGCATGAGTTGGTTCATTATTGACCCTGGTGAAACAAGCTAGATTCCCAAAACATAAATCAAAAGGCATGCAATCAGGGCTTGGCTAGAGCTGGCAATCCTACCTGTTATGCCACCCAAATAAAGTTTTTGAAGGGTTGCGAGTGCTGTCTTTTCACTATCTTGTTTTTGGTTCAACATACTCACTTTTGCCAGATACCTCATCATAATACCGTATCATGCATTTGCGCTAGCGTGAGGACAAGGAGTAGCTGCTACTTTGTTGTCTTCCTTTCTGGTTGTTGAGATTTGTATATAAAATTAAAATAGAATAATAGCGGAAGTAAGAGAGAGAAATGAGACAGATATTTTACGTGGTTCGGTCTATAACTTAGGTCCGTAGAATAAAGCCCAAAAGGCTACATTGTGCTTATTAACTTGATTGTCTACAATACAAAGGTCCCTATTTATAGAGTTTGGAGTAAATACTAATATGGTTACAATTTACCCGCAAGTAGAGAATATTACAATATCAACCAAATATGGAATATACGGAAAATATAATATATTTTTCATATATTCTAACATCCACTCAAACTCAAGGCGAAAATTTTTGGAAGCTTGAGTTTGAAAATAAAAACTGGAGGCTGGTAGTGAAGACTAACGGATGTTGTCGGAGGGGGCAAGAGGCTGGCGGGGCAGCAAGTCACAGCTGGTGGTGAAAACTCATGAGCACTAACTTGGCTTGAAACTGAAAATTGCTTCTTCTTCTTCAACTTCTTCTTCTTCTTCTTCTTTTTAATTTTTTTTTTTTTTAAAAAAAAGGCCTACTGTGGGCCATGAACAAACATAAAAGAAAAAAGATGTGCCTGATTATGCGACGATCAGTACGCGTTTTGGGCCTATAACCGATTATGGGCCAAAAGGAAAAAATAAAAAAAGATGCGCTTAATTTAGGTGGCGATCGGTAGGCGCTGTGGGCCTAGAACTGATTGCGGGCAAAAAAAAATGATGTGCCTAATTTAGGCGGCGATTGGTAGGCACTGTGGGCCTAGAACCGACTATGGGCAGACTGTGGGACAAAAGAAAAAGATTGATTGGTAGTCGCTGTGGGCCAAGAAGCACTATAAGCTTTGTGAGCCCTTAGGGCTGAGATCCAGGGTGGTGCAATCAAAGGTGGAATCGCGGGCTGTGATTTAGTGTAGCGCAAGTGCAGTGAAATTGCGGGAAAGGATCCAATGTGGCGCATGGAGGCTGCACAGGTGAGCCTTGGTGCTTGGAGGACACGCGTAGCCAATAAAGGCAGTGCATGGAGGGGCATCACAATAACAAGAGGTACATGGCGGAGGCAGTTAGGTAGAGCGATGGATTCTGATCCCGGATCTGGTCTTCACGGCGGAAGATGACTAACAGAAGTAGTGTGTGGTAGTTGGCAGCGGCGCATGGAATGCATGAGAGGCTCAGAGTCTTCTGGTGGCGCGTGAGAGCGCATGCTTGGTTGGAAGGCGATTTTCTGGGTAGGGCTAGAACAATTGGCGACAGATCTGTTTGATGGCGTGACTGTCGAAGTGGTTGGAGGACTATGGTGGCACATGGTTGAATGGGCAAAATCTTTGGGCAGTGCATGGAGACGCATGATATTGACGATGGCGATGATATTGGTGGCGATGGAACCGTCTACTTCAAATCTATCGATCGGCGCTGGCAGTAAGGTGATTGGACGACTTTGGAGGGACAGAGTTTGGAGGGGCGGAGTTTCAAAGACAGAAACTCTTGATGGTGGATGGAAGCATGGTTGAAGGAAAGATGGCGCTAATACCATGTTAAGATTTATGTATAAATCTAAAATAGAATAATAGCGGAAGTAAGAAAGAGAAAGGAGATAGAGATTTTACATGATTTGGTCTATGACCTACGTCTATAGAATAAAGTCCAAAGGGTTACATTGTGCTTATTAATTTGATTGTCTACAATACAAAAATCTCTAGTTATAGGGTTTAGAGTAACTGCTAATATGGTAATCAAATTCCCATGATTTGATTACAATTTACTCGTAAATAGAAAATATTACAATACCAACTAATTATAGAATATTCCATATATTCTAGCATTAGTTGTAGTCAAGGAATTTGGTGGATACACATTTGATGGGCCTTCAGGGTAAAGATGTTTCCTGGGCTAAAATTAGCCTCTTCAAACTTTGCTTCCACATGAATCGTTGATATTTATATATATAAAAAAAATAAAAAAAATAAAATAATGGTTGGTTTTTGTCTTATTATATCTTTTAGATCAAAAGGTGACGGCAGCCTACAGAAATCTTTGTGAGATCTTTTCTTCTCTTTGGTATGCTTTGGGTGTCTCGTAAGGATGTTGATGATCTTTTACTACAGATTTGATCAAAGCAGAGACTTTCAGAGCATTCTCAATGGATTGTCTGTATTTCAATCTAAAATAGTTAATCAAAACATATTTTATCTACTACTTTATCTAGTTTAGCTTATATATTGTCTCCCAAGGATGTTCATGATCTTTTACTTCGTTACAGATTTGATTCAAGCAGAGACTCTTAGTTGCTTTGGAACTTCGAATTTTTTCTGTTTTTTTATTTTCTTTGTTATCGTCATCATTTTCATAAACATTGTAAGCAAAGTTTAATGAAGATGGTGGTGGTGATGTTAATGACAGTAACGATGGTAATGACGACTGGTGTTGTTTTTATATTCAGGCCTTCAGTGTCATCCTGAAGGGCCTTATCACTGTTGTCTAGGACTGATTTTACCGGTGGACCTACTTATTATTGTTGTTATTCTGATGGTATGTGATTGCAAGATGTTGTTTAGTGAGTATATATTGCCAAAAGTTAGTGATTTTAGCATGAAAATGGACTCTGAATTGAGGCCTCCAGTGCCTTGCTGGCGGGGCTCGATCATCGCTACTGCCTGGGGCCTAAAATTGTTCGTTGACCAATTTTTCTTGGTCAAACTCTAGGTCTTGCCTATTAGTCAAACATTTTGCTCTGCTGGAGCCTGGAAATTAATGACCTAAATATCAGATGAGAAATGATACTCGTACACTTTGTTCACAACAACGATACAAAAGCTTACGCGGAAAGTGGTTTTTTTTATTATTTTTGTTTTTTCTTTTCTTTTCTTTTGGGTTTGAAAACTGGTTGGAGGGGATTGAAATTTTCATTTCCCCTCCAACGCAGCTCTCTCTCTCTCTCTCTCTCTCTCTCTCTCTCTCTCTCTCTCCAACTTCCGTACAAAGGTGCCGTTGCCGCCGCTCGCTTGCCGGTCTTCCCCTTCCCGACGCTTCATTGGTGTTCGGTCTCCTCCGTCCGAAACCGCTGCCTCCCCTCTCTCTCTCCGCTCGATCACCGGTCGTGACCGGCCACCGTCCACCGGCGTTCTGTCTCCGGCGGATTTGGCAGCCGGATCTGTATCCGTCGACGCTAAAGAAGGTACTCTCCGGCAACGCTTTCTCTCTTTCTCTCTGTGCATCACATTTCCCCTCCTAACGCGTCTCTCTCTCTCTCCCTCTGTGTCTCCAACCGTCCTTCACCGGCACCATCTCCACTGGCAAGTGAGACGGAACCAGATCCGTCCAGATCCGACAGAACTTAGGTTTTTCTGAAGTTTTTTTGTTTTGTTTTTTTCCTATGTTATGGGTTCGATTTGGTTTTTCAACATTCAATGATCTGTTTTTTTTTTTCTTTGTTCTGGGTTCTCTCTGAATGGTTTGCTCGGTGGTGATTTTTTGTTTCAATGTGAAGAGATTCCGAGGCGTAGTGGTCTCTTCTTTTTCCAATCTCGAATGCTCATGAAATAAATTTCGTTTAGATTTCGTTTTTCAAAATTATTTTGCATTTAGTGCCTTCGATTCAAATAGATTCTTTTAAATTTTTTCCTAAATGATTTGAATTATCTTTGTTTTTTACTTTTTCAGATTTGTGCTCAAGAGGTTTTTTTTTTTTTTTTAGCTATAGTACACAAATATTGAAGAAGAAATAAGAAGGGTTTTAAACATTTTTGTTGGATTTGTTATCTGCTTTGTCGAATTCTGTCGGCTTAGTCCAGATTGTGTGGTTTCCTTGCCGGAATCGGGTTTATCTTATTCAATGATAATGTTGGTACAAAGAGTGGTACTCAAGTTGATAGTGTTCTAAAGAAGGATGGTACTTGTGTTTATCGCCATTTTTATGTGTTTATCGCCATTTTTATTGGGCTTTCTAGGGGCTAAAAATCGATTCAAGTGTTTGCTTTGTGTGGGTAGGAAATGGTGCACTGTGGTCGTTTTGGAGTTAGTTTGTACTAGTAGGATAGATCCACAAGGATGACAATTTAGCTAATAAGATGGGTTTGGGATTCCAGGTTGGGATTTCGCGTACTATTACTAACACTTTATGGCTTTACTAGGTGTTTCTAAGAGCTAACAATTGATGCAAGTTTTTGCTTTGCAAGGATATGAAATGGTGCATTATGGTTGTTGTATTATGGTTGTTCTAGAGTTAGTTGGTCTCGTCTGCATAGACCTGCCTGATCTGGAAGTGCAACTCAGGCTATTAGTTTATTGAGTGAAAAAAAAATATAATGCAAAACTGTGGACCAATGGTGTGCTATCAGTTTATTGAGCGAAGAAAACTTGGACTGTGCCTCATGATTTCACTTGTGTGAAAATATTAGTAGAGTTCAAGAAGCACTTTTAAAAAATTACAATATGCAAAAATTTGGTGGTTGATTTCTGTTGCATTTGGTTGGTATTTCATCCTGCTTTCTTATTTGGTCTCTATTTGGATTTGGTGTTAACCTTTACATTATAGTGTATGGTACCAAATGAATTTTGTTTGGTTAGTTTTTTTTTTTTTTTTTTTTTTTCCAAATTTTCTTGCTTTTGACTCTCTTAAAACACCTTTTTGACAGCTATTGAAGCTCGTGTACCATGCCCCTGTTACTGCTAGTTACCACAACAATGTATGGGCTAAGATTGGGAGGATTGTCAATCCGCTCGTCCACCACTATGCCCCATTCTTGAATACTCCAATTTCTGCTGCCCAGAGATGGTGGTTCAGGTAGAAGAAGGTAGCCTCAAAGAGAAAGGGAAGGGGGCCAAAAACATTATTCCACCTGGGAATCACTTGAACTTTTTATCTAGAAAGAATTAACTTATGTGTCTCACAAATCTTTCATTATAGTTAAACCTGGAACTGAGGAAATGTTTGTGCCCACGCATGAAATGTAACACATGTATGGATTAATTTGCTGAAATGAATATCTAAGTTTTGATTGTGTCAATTTGTGGATTCTCAGCATGCATGGATGATGGCTGGATCTATTGCTACAAAAAAAAAAGGGGGAAATTTTTGGCTGCTTCACACAATGGACGCAGCAAAGAAATTGCAGAGCAAGGGATTAGGCGGGCTCTGAAGTGTCTATATTAGATGGGTTTCCATATTTTGATAAGTTTCTCTCCATGTTCACTATTATGCGCCTATGTTCTCTCCATGTTGAGGGATATACGTGGTGCTATTGTTACGAGATAGTATTAGACTATATATAACTAAAAAACATTTGATAATAATATTGATATCAACAAATTTTTGGTATCATATTAGTTTTGAAATGTACCCAATAAAGAACTGTTTTCAAATGTTAATGAAACTCCAAATCATGGAGGAGAATTTAACATTTCAACATGTACCCCAATAGCAAATATTCTGCTATTAGCATAATCATAAGTGATGTGAAGAAAAATAACTGAAAAACAGCAATGCCTTCCAAGCAACTTGGGAAAAAATTCTGCCTTCAATTCATACACTAGAGCTCAAAAATTGTATATATCAAAATGCCCATCAAATTGTACATAAAATATACATTCCGCGACTTAACTATACAAATATATATACATTCAGCATCAAATATACATTCACATCAAATATATTTCAAAATGCCCATCAAAATGTACGTCAAATATACATCAATATACACCCATCTTCAATGACAACAAAAATGTACATCAAATACCATTAACTATTACATTAGTCTCAACGTGGAAGTAATGACTTCATCGGAAGACGGATAATTGACAGCATAGCATCGGTAACTGGTTTCTTTGTTCTTGGGGCCAGGTTTTTTCACTGCGTGCAGCTCAGAGACTGGAAACCTGAAAAATAAAATTGGTGACACAACAGGTCATATACACCCTTTCTAGGGATTAATGCTTATACCAAAATTACTTACAATCCCTTGCAAATGGCATTTTTCAGATTGTACAGAATTTCTCTTTCACTACATCACACAAGTTGTTATATACAGCGAAATCAAAAAAATTAGAAACGACATAACAAGTTGTTCTAAACATAAATAGAAAAAGCTCTCTGTTTTACCCAATGAAGTGAAAGAATCAAAAGAAGAGAAATCGTGGGTACCTGCGAGGACGAGAGAAAAGAGAAAGGAAAGCTCTGCTTCTTTTGGAACCAACTCGAAGATCAAATTAGAATGAAATTATTCCCCTGGCTCGGAGTTTCAGCGACAAACAAAATTGGCAGAGAGTCTTTCTTCTTTCCTTTTCAAAAGTGAATCAAAGCCTAAATTTCATGTACACCAAGAGAAACTTATCAAAAAATGGAAACCCATCTAAAACCCATCTAAAACCCCAAAAAACCAAAACCCAAATTAAACACAATACGGTTTCAGAAAGAAACAGCATACTAACTAATTTGACGCACAACAGCAATAACATAACCCACATTTCATTTGCAGCAACAAAGCCTTAGCCAAACGTATGAACTCATCTAAACACAAACATTTCAAATCTACAAAATAAAAATAAAAATAAAAATCATAGTAACCAACATTATCCACATTTTATTTAGCACCAAAAAAGCGTTATCCAAAAATAAAACCTCAACTAAAACAAAGCCATTTCAAACCCACAAGGGGGGCTTCAAAAACCAGCTATTTCTTGCAAAAATCCACTAAAATTAAACCTGAAGATTGTGTTCCTTAATGTGAGCCCAAATCTGCTTGAGAGCTAATAGTAAGCATATATGAAGTGATGGGTCAACGATCTAGAATCGTAAGCATTGCTGGAAGTTGCCGGGAAAAAAAAAAAACAAACCGAATTAGGTTGTACTAAATCAGAGTTTGAAGTATTAACAATTTCTTTAGTGAAACTCCTAAAGTTGGGTCATTCACCAACAGGAATACTGACTAATTTTTTTTTTTTTCCAGAATATTCTCTAATAGGTTAAGCATGTCAAGCAATTCTCTAATAATTTTTTTTCAATAAATTTACAGCCATTCGGTTCCTCACTTCCTCTGCCGGAAATCCTCCACAAACCCAAAAATTTCTCAATACCCATTCGGTATTGAGAAAGAAAAATCCTCCAAAACAAACTAAAAATGAAAATCAAAGCCTTACTTACCCAAATAATCAGCAGATTGAACTAACATCTGTCCTAAATTTTTCTTTTGGTAAGCAAATCAGAGCATATTGAGCAAAATACCAACACCATCCAATAATTTCAGAGAGAGAAACAGAGTTACCGGAGGGACAGGGACGACTGGCACCGGAGCGAGCGGGAGAGAGAGAGGGCCTGCGGGCGGCGGTTTCCGACTGACGGAACAGGCAGATCTGGCCAGAGAGAGAGAGGGGGCTGCGGTTTCCGACGGACGGAGCAGGCAGATCCGGCCAGAGAGAGAGAGAGGGGCGGCGGGCGGCGGTTACCGACGGACGGAGGAGGATAACTCCGGTGAAGGACCGGGGACGGACGCCGGAGGCCGATTTGACTGTACGAAGACTGTGTGGGGACGGGGACTGTACGGAGAGAATTCAGAGAGAGAGAGGGGGGGTGCGTTCACGGTTGGGGGGAAATGAAATTTTTCATTTCCCCCCAACCGGTTTTGACTCTTACTGTGATATTAAAAAAAGAGAGAAAAAGGATGAAAAGCTTACTTTCCACGTAAGCTGTTGTAGAATTGTTGTAACAATTGTGTACGAGTATCATTTCTCATATCAGATAGTGGCACTACAAAAAAACACTGCCGTTCCTTTTAATGTCGTTTCTCTCCGACGGCGCTAAACCATAATTTTAATGCCGTTTAATGTGAAAAGTGGAATAAACTTATGATAAAACGGCACCAATTTATGTTGCTTTCACAATAAACAACATTAACTTACTTAATTTGAAAGCGGAATAATTTTATGCTGTTTATTTACAATGGCCACAAATTACAAAATTGGTTCTGTTTAATATAAAAACGGCATTAAATTATGTCGCTTTCACAATAAACTGCTTTAAATTTAATACTGCTTGAATTGAAAGCGGCATAAATTTATGTCGTTTATTTAAAAGTGATACAAATTACACAAATTTATGACGCTTTCATAGTAAATCGCATTAAATTTAATGCCGCTTAATTTGAAAGCGGCATAAATTTATGCCGTTTATACAACTTTTTCCTCCTTTACATTTTAAGTATCAGGCACGCCCCTTTCTGTTATTTTTTTTTTCTTCTTTTCTTTTCCTTTCTCCCTGCCCTTTCTTTCTTCTTTCTTGTTCGTTTCTTCTTGTCCCAACCCAGAAAGATTAGAAAGAGACCGAGAGAGATGCAAAGAATCAAAGAGAACTTGAGGGGAGGTGTGTGGTGGGCTAGCCACCATTTGGGGCGGACGATGGCGTCGGGGCCAGTGGGTTACAACCCAACGCTGGTGAAGCCAAAAAGCTTGGTGTTTCGGCATCTTCTCAGTATCCAAACAGTAGAAAATCAATTTTTTTTGGGTAAGTATATGTTATGAGCTTGGAAATTTGATAATTTCATTCTTATTGACATAGTGATAAAAAAACAATGGAAAATAATAGTTTGACACTTCAAGAGGTTAATCCCTTATTTTTACTCTTAACACACGATTAAGAGATGAACATTTGGATAAATTTCTGGATACTTTCATTGATCTCAAGTATTGAATTAAATACAGGGACTCAATAATTGCTCAACCACTAACATAGACCTCAACTGATCAACCCACTACTAAAATAACTGACCCATAACAGAACATAAAGAAATCCATTACTTCATGATATACATGGCCCACAACTATGGCTCATGTTTAGAGCACTTCTAATGACTTACGTATATATCAATCTAGAATCGTTAACCAAAGCCCACTTTATCTAGTTTAAATAATGAGTTTTAAAAGGCGCCATATATTAGATTATCTATTCTTAACTCTATATTATCTAGATATGTTTTCTTTATTTTTTTATATTACTTTTTTTAATTCTCATATTTTTTTTAATTTCTTTTTTCTTTTCCTTTTTTTATTATTATTATTATTTTCAAACGGTCATATTTGTCCACAGTCGTTTTGTTAAAACAGTCATTTTTATAATGCAAATTTTGTTTGCATAATCCAACCATTGTGTTTTTAATATTTTGTTTAGCTACTTTAGCCTAAAGTTGCAAATAGCTAATCTATTGAAAATGCACTACTTATGTAAAAGTCACTGTAAATCTACAATACATAAAGAAAACCACAAAAATGCTCCTCCATCAACTTTTTTATCCAAACACTAGTTTACATTTGTTGAAGATTGGTGAACAGTGCAATGCCTCATGTGACGTTGAACTGTTCATAGATAGTTTTTTTTTTTTTTTTTTTTTTTTTTTTTAACCGCAGGAAAGCTTCTAGATGGGTCTTTTCTTCTTCAAAATTTCTTCGTCTCTCTCTTTGTGTCGTCGGAGGTTGAAGCGCTCGGACCTAGGCGCCTCGCCGGTGAACGGAAATTTCCGATCGTGTCGTCGATGGACAACCTCGCCGTCGATGGAGTCCTTGATCCTCCAGCTCCACGAGATCTCAAGCGTGAACTTCAGTAGATTCACGCTCAAGTTCGGCATCTGATTTTTGGATGTGGTGACGCTTTCGCCAGATATCGCAACGGAGATTCTGATTCCGGCGTGCATGGTGGTGGGGATCGCGTTTTTACTGGTCCAGTGGCTCATCGTCTCCGGCTTCAAGGTCTCGCCAGGCAACGACTTCGACTTTGACTCAAACAATATCGGCGCCGGAAAGAATGGCTACTCTGACTCTACTAATTTATTGAGTTTTGGTTAATTGTTGAGCAAATTTTCGATGATTTTTGTCTAATAATGTTTTTGATTGTTCATCCGATTTTCATTTCTCTGTGCCGTTTGGTTGTCTGGAAAGAAATGGAAACTAGAAATGTTTTTCCGGTGGGTTGATTTTGATTTTCCGGTTGGTTGATTATATGGTGTGGTGAATTATGGTGTCTAAGTGATAATTCTGCATTTTCTCTGTGTTTGATGTTTCTGGGTTTGCCCATAACAAAGCTTGAGCTAGTGAAGGTCGACTGGGTTCAAATGGTTGAAAACTTGAAAGTGTAGGTCGTTTGTTTGATGAAATACCGCTGAGAGATGATTTCAAGTTTATGGAGAGGAGTTGATATGAGCTTTTAACGAAAATAATAATAAAAATATTAAAATGATTGTTTTAATAAAATAGATATAAATTTAGAGAATCATGAAGAGTAGTTTTAAAGGTGGTTAGCTAAACTAGTAAAAAGTGAGTTTTTGTTATATGGAATAGATTGAAATTTAAATCTTTCATTGGGAGTGGTCTTCCACACTAACTCCTAACAGATATTCTAGAATGCTGTAAAATATTCAACTAACCCAATATCCTACTTGTAGACGTAATTAACTGACTCATGACTGCCTCGCGTCCTTCCATTTCCTAGAACACACACCGCACGACCCATTATTTACGTCTATGGAAGGTTAGTAATTTTTGACACGACTCGCGAATTCAACACGAACTTGACATAAAAATACAGGGTTTGGACTAATTGAGTTCAGGTCATCCAACAGAATCGTGACCCGGTTAAAAAAAAAATTTAACGACCCGTCAACCCGTTTATGACATTTTTTTGAATTATTATTATTATTATTTTTTTTAAAAAAAATAATAATAATCACAGTCGAGTTGACACGCTAATTCGATAGATTGATCCGTCTAACCCCATTATTAATCAAGTTGTACTCGGGTTGTCAGGTCGCACTCCAACTTGCCAACTTCAACGGGTTGAGAAGAACCTGACTCGCCAAACCGAATTGTCATGCCTATCGGCTATCAACGCCCCTTATCACGCTTCTGGGTCCTTTCACGCTTGTTTCATTTCCTATCAACGCCGCTTATCACGCTTCTGGGTCCTTTCACGCTTGTTTCATTTCCTTCTCATTTCCAGCTTCTAGTTCCTTATTTCACCTCTCTTGGTAGGCTCATAACAGTATATTTTTTTAGGCTTGATTTCTTGATTTTTGTTTTGATTTGGGTTGTTTTTGTGAGATTTTCGGTAGAGAATCTGAATGGGTATTGTAAATTTTTTTTTTTATCTTTTTGTGGTGTTTGGGTTGGCTCTAACCGCTTCTCCGACTCCGCGCTCCATCGAGGCCCATATCTTCAGTCCCGACTCGACCACCCCACCA
>JAJPGS010002375.1:35000-142030 GCA_028654335.1 Alnus rubra
GGCTTATGTTGGGCCGGTGATAGGCTCGGTTCTGATTGACGAAGCTGAGGGGTGTGTTTTTGTGATGGCGTCGCATCAAATTCGGATTCATAATGTGAGTGTTTGAAAGAGTTTGTTTATTTGATTATTTTGTTGGATTCTTTGTTGTACTTGGTATTTGGATTATGTGGAATTGTTTCTTGATTTGTGAGATTTCGATTGTGTACTGGTCCTTCTGGATGAAATATGGTTGATCTTTTGATGAATGTTTTGGTGTGGAAGAGAGAGGATCGCGCATAGGTATAAAGTTATACTTTGTTTGGACTTCGAGAAAATTGAGGAAGAGAGGAATTCAGATTTGTATTTTTGTCTAACTGAATATTAATACAAGATAATACTGTCTTTAGTTAGAATCTCGAGCCATAGGTTCTTTTTTCCCATATCTTGTAACGGATATATTAGTTAATGGGCTGCCTTAATAGTTTAATGGGCCTTGGGCCTTATTAGTTAGTGGCCTATTAGTTAGTGGCCTTTAGGTAAGTCTATATAAACAAGACTAGTTAAATGTTTTAGGTATGAAAATTGGCATCCGGTCTTTAGACTGAAAATGGAGGGGGAGTACCTCGAATTACTCACGGAGGTTTTAGGCATCCTCGAATTTGTCTAATTTCAGTATAATATCATTTTCCAATTTTGTTGTTCTTCATTGTTCTTCCATTTCTTCCTCAGTTCATCATCAATCCTATTTTCATTTCATTTCCGTTTACAAATTCCAACCTTATACCCTAGAAATCAGTAACAAGACAAAATACTTGTTACATATCTCTTATGATGTTTTAATTCCTCACCTTTTGTCTTGCCTTTCGAGATTGGTAAGAAGGGAAAAAAAAGGGGGAAGTGCTTGGGGTTGCCAGATCTAGTATTTTGGAGTGAACTGTACTTTCTTTTGCTATCATGCCATGAGAATTTGAATTTGATCACATTTCTCACTCATATAATGTCAATTATACCTGGCTCCTATCTCACTGAGAATTCATTCTTTGCTGTTGAATCTGCAGGCAGATAGCTTCCCATTGCCTTATTGCAGCGAGTTAAGGAAGATTTCAACAAGAGATATGGTGGAGGGAAAGCTGGACTGCCGTTGCCAATGGCCTCGATAAAGAGTTTGGGTATCTATCATCCTTTCTTACATTTCATAGAGATGTAACTTTGTTTCTTCCTAGAGTATTTGACTCTTTGGTCCATATTATAGGCCCAAACTGAAGGAGCACATGCAGTACTGTGTGGATCACCCCTGAAGAGATAAGCAAGCTTGTGAAAGTGAAGGCTCAGGTTTCTGAAGTCAAGGGTGTTATGATGGAAAATATTGAGAAGGTATGGTGATGCTGGTAGCACTTGTAATGTTATGATGTAATTTGGAAGTCAAAATTTACTGAAGATATAGGCTGCATTTGCTTGCATGTTTTTGTTAAACTATGTTATTGGCAATTGGGTAAGTATAATTTTTAGGCTTGATTTCTTGATTTTTGTTTTGATTTGGGTTGTTTTGTGAAGATTTTCTGTAGAGAATCTGAATGGGTGTTGTAAATTTTTTTTGGATCGTTTTGTGGTGTTTGGGTGGCTTATCCATTTTCTTTTTAGGGGTCATGAGTTTGGATCAGAGTTGTCTTGTGTCAAATTTTGGTTTTACATTGATACTACTTGAACCATGAATTTATAAGCATAGGTGAGTTTTTCAGTTGTGTAATTTGACAGCTGATTAATAATTTGAAAAAAAAAATAACAAATCAGTTGGTTGTACAATTCAGTCAGCAAATCTAACAAAATTTCTGTTCATTTTTCATCTGTTGGTTGTGTTTTTGTGGCCTTCAAATATGTATATAATAGTCTTTTTGGCTGAACTGCAGGTATATGAGTACCCTTGGTAATAAGAGAGTTGAACTCTTTGATATGGGAGTAGGAGTTAGTGAACCTACATCTGATGACAATGTCCAAGTAGCATCATGTGAGACCTCTCTCTCCGATTCACAAATTAGTTCCAACTTGTTTGATATTACTACTTTGGACAAAAGACCCAAATACATTGCTTCTTACAATCTTATAAATAATACTACAGCTCTGGTCCAACTGGATTAGTGATATTGACGCAAGTATCCGCGCACTTGTTCATATTGCCAAAACAATCCCTCTTACATGAAGCTTTTTTGATGATGCTAGCTGATAGACAACCCAACACTTCATGTAGCACGATTCAGTGTCCTTATCACAGGGAGCGAGACATGTTAGCAATGATTTTTGACATTCCACATGGGCCACTCTCAAGTATTTAGCAATATAATTGCGATGACTTGCACTACCGATTGGTCCCATACGGCTACACCCATACTTTGATATTATCCTCACCTGTAGATTTTGAGTTAGAAAGCGTATTTTGTAGATATGACAGAAGGTGATTAATTGTTCATTTGTACGTTTCAAATCGTTCTCATGCATTTGACATGCTTAGTATTTCAACTTTGGCAAGCAGGACAACCACCTTATGTGCATAGTAAAAGCATGTTTGTTTATTTCTCTTGTTTGAGACAATTCACAAATTTAGAATATGCTATTCCTTTATGGTGAAAGAAGTTGGAATGTATAGTTTCGGGATGACAAGGGACTGAAGGGAGATACCTTCCAACTTCTTTAACCATAAAGGAATAGTATATTCTCAATTTGTGAATTGTCTCAAACAAGAGAAATAAACAAACATGCTTTTACTATGCACAAAAGGTGGTTGTCCTAGTTGCCAAAGTTGAGATAGTAAGCATGTCAAATGCATGAGAACGATTTGAAATGTACAAATGAACAATTAATCACCTTCTGTCATATCTACAAAATACGCTTTCTAACTCAAAATCTACAGGTGAAGATAATATCAAAGTATGGGTGTAGCCGTAGGGGACCAATCGGTGGTGCAAGTCATCGCAATTATATTGCTAAATACTTGAGAGTGGCCCATGTGGAATGTCAAAAATCATTGCTAACATGTCTCGCTCCCTATGATACGGACACTGAATCGTGCTACATGAAGTGTTGGGTCATCTATCGGCACAACATCATCAAAAAAGCTTTATATATGAGGGATTGTTTTGGCCATATGAACAAGTTTGCGAATACTTGCGTCAATATCACTAATCCAGTTTGACCAGAGCGGTAGTATTATTTATAAGATTGTAAGAAGCCATGTAATTGAGTGTTAAATAAACGAAACCCAGTACTAGCTAGTCTTCTGATGATTTCTCTCTTACTGAAACAACTATTTAATTATTCTTACAACAAAGGGAAACTTTGTTAGTTTATTTCGAAAGCCACAACTCTCTCTTTCTCTCTCCTCTTTTATTGCTTTCAGCTGACACCATGAAAATCCAGCACTCACCTTTGTATCAAGAAGCTTTTGCACCAATGGTACAAGGTGATGAGTGCCAAATATTGTGTATTTGGACCCCTTGATTTGCACTAGTTAGACCTTTAGCCTTGTTATTTTCTAATGTTTTGGTTAGTTTTTGTGTTTTCTGTTTCTGTAGGACAATAAGAGAGGAATGACAAATTTCATAAGAAGATAACTGGAAATTCGGAGACCCTAACAAGTCGATCGATCGAACTTAAAATTCGATCGATCGAAATGAAAGTCGATCGATCAAAATTTCCCAGAAACTGCTTTTGCAGAGCGCGCCAGAACGCCCAATCAGAAGCCAAAAAGCAGTCCTCCCTCTGATTTCCGCTGCAGAACACGCTGGTTTCGTGTTTGGGGTTGTCTCTAGCTGCAGAGGAACCCTAGAGGAGGGTAGAGGAGTCATTTCTTGCCATGACTTTCTTCTATAAAAGCCATAGCCATCCCCTTGTTGAGAGAGTAGTAGAGAGAGTAGGAGAGGAAAGAATAGAGCAGAAACTCTGTAGATAGGTTTAATTTCGTGCTTCTTGTAGTGTAATTCAGTAGTTTATTTTCAGATACTTTCTCTTTGTAGAGCTTTTCCTTCATTTCCATGGTTGTTCATCATTTTCTTGTGGTGTTCTTAGTCATGGAAGGCTAGTAACCTCAACTAGGGTTGAGGATGAAACCTTTCCATTGATGACACTCACAATCTTGTTGTACCACTTGCACATTTAATGATATATCATGTTAGTTGTTCAAGTTCCATTCATTTAAAGCTTTATCTTTTTCAATGAATGTGGTTAGTAGTGGATAGAGGACATTTTATGTGTTTCAACCGACCAATACATTGTTTTATCGGTATGAATGATGATATCCATTGTGATTTCAATCGGTACTCTTTGTGATTTGTCAATATGTTGGATTCATTTAATGGTTCTTGGGTTTATGGTTGAGAAACTTGAATAACACCCTAAGTTTAATGTTCTTTGGGTGTTCAAGTGGAAACCAAGAGTGTGAGTTGTAGGATTTGGTTTGGTGGATTCCTTAACCTTAGTTCCTTTTAATTTACATATTTCCTTATATCTTTTTAATTTAGTCTTTTGTTCTTCAAATCATTTCTCAAACCTTTGGAACTAGGTTAAAATGAGGTTGATTAAGCAAGATACCAATATTTGACCATTTCCCTGTGGGATCGACCTCGCACTTGCATAACACTATATTGCAAAACGATTCGTGCACTTGCGAGTACTATTTAAAACACACATCACAAGGCAGTGTCAACTTCTACACTAATAAAATGATGATGTGTCACTCTTACTAAAAGAAATGTCAATATATTAAAAATATACTTTTATAAAACTAAAAGTGTAAGAGAAGGAGTCTTGTATTAAGGTATAAATTGTAAGACAAAAGATGAAGGAATGCATTATTACAAATAAGATTTCGGAAGGTGAGACAAGGCCAAGATGTGAATAAGAGATGGGCCAATTAAGCAAGCTCATTATGAAGAAAGCTCTACATCGGAAATGATAATAATGTTAAGGTGGATGAGTGGAGTGACTAGGAGAGAGAAGGCGGGTATTCTTCCCCTGGTCTTTTACTTTAATCTACAAGGCTGCTTTTCTTGCTAACCCTTCTCACCAAGAAGTCCAATAGCAGTTGATCTTAGCTTTAAGCACTTATTCCTTTCCCTGTGGTCAAGCTGTTTCACACCTTTTGTTCCCGATGGACATGCTCAAGGAAGGTAATTACACTGGTCATCCTTTCTCGCATTTTTAATTAGGAAAAAAAAAAAAAAAACTATTAGAGTGGGTCACAAGCTTATTGGAAGAAGAGCTTTGCTTGCCCTGAGTAAGGTTAGAGAAAATGTTGATTATACATGTTCCTTTATTTTTGGTGTTTTTTGGTTGAAGAACTTAATTTGAGTTAGTAAACCTCATTTGACATGTTTATTAAGGTTTAAGAACTTTGAGTAAACAATGCAAAGAATATATATATATATATATATATATATATATATATATATATATATATATATATATATGTCTTTTTAAAGTTTTTGCAGGACGACAAGAGATATAGATAGACAATATATTTCGGTTGAGTGGTTGTCGTGACTAGGCCATTGGTGTCGATTGTGTGTTATTTTTTCCCTTTTTGGTTTGATCCTCGTGTTTATGAACTGTGCGTTGAGTTGATCTTGTTTAGAGGAGTTTGGGGGGTTTATAATTTTTAGGGTGGCTATGACATTGAGGGTGATATTTTAGGGTGGGAAGTGCAACAAATTTACCTGATATTTTTCCCTTTTATCCTTATCTAATTAGAATTAGTCTCGCTCGGTGATAGTTTAGGTTAAGATGAAATTGTTGTAATGTGTCCTACTCTTCCCTTGAGGAAGCCTATAAATTGAATTTCGGTAATGAATGATTTTTGAAGAACAACCTCATTACTAAGTGGTTATTATATGATTTTGCAAAAATGGTCTCCTTTAGTAACTGGAGATAACTAGACCAGAGATTAATGCCAAATATTTATCAGGGGAACCTAGCTCTTACTTGAGCTTGGTAACAAGTTGAGGCTTTAAGTAATTCATGTGTTTGAGGTGCCGCACTTCGTAAATTATTAATTTCTGCTCTGCACTATTTATGGCTTCTGCAACTCCTTAGCATGAGTTGGTTCATTATTGACCCTGGTGAAACAAGTTAGATTCCCAAAACATACTTTTTGCCAGATTCCTCATCGTAATACCGTATCATTTACACTTGCGTGAAGATAAGGAGTAGCTGCTACTTTGTTTTCTTCCTTTTTAGTTGTTGAGATTTTTATATAAAATTAAAATAGAATAAATGTGGAATAATAGTGGAAGTAAGAGAGAAATATTACATGGTTCGGTCTATGACCTATGTCCAAAGAATAAAGCTTAAAGGGCTACGTTGTGCTTATTATCCTAATTGTCTACAATACAAAGGTCCTTATTTATAGGTTTTAGAATAAATACTAATGTGGTAATCAAATTCCCATGATTTGATTACAATTTATCCGTAAGTAGAGAATATTACAATATCAACCAATTATGGAATATAAAGAAAATATATTATATTTTCCATATATTCTAACATTCCTCTTCAAACTCAAGGTGAAAAATTCTAAAAGCTTGAGTTTGAAAATAAAAACTGGAGGCCGGTGGTGAAGACTAACGGATGTTGCCGGAGGGGCAAGAGGCTGGCGGGGCGGCAGGTCACAAATGGTGGTGAAAACTGACGAGCACTGACTTGGCTTGAAACTGAAAATTGCTTATTCTTTTTTTTTTTTTTAAAAAAATTATTTTTATTTTACAAACATAAAAGAAAAAAGATGCGCTTGATTATGTGGTGATCGGTATGCGTTGTGGGCCTAGAACCGACTGTGGGCCAAAAGGAAAAAAAAGAAAAGAAAAAAAAAAGAATAAGAAAAAGAAAAAGAAAAAAAGATGCGCCTAATTTAGGCCACAATCGATAGGCGCTGTGGGCCTAGAACTGATTGTGGGCCGACTACGGGCAAAAAAAAAAGATTTGCCTAATTTAGGCCGCGATCGGTAGGTGCTGTGGGCCTGGAACCGATTGCGGGCAAACTATGGGCCAAAAGAAAAAGATCGATCGGTAGGTGTTGTGGGCCTAGAACCAATTGCGAGTAGACCGTCCCCCCCCCCCCCCCCAAAAAAAAAGAAGAAGAAGAAGAAGAAGAAGAAGAAGAAGAAGATATACCTCTGGATGCATTCGGATCTGGTGCATGTAAGAGCAATATAAGCTTGTGAGCCCTCAGGGCTGCGATGCAGTGTGGCGCAATCAAAGGTGGAATCGTGAGCTATGATTTGGTGTAGCGCAGGTGCAATGGAATTGCGGGCAAGGATCCGATGTGGCGCATAGAGGTTGCATAGGTGAGCCTTGGCGCTTGGAGGACATGCGCGTAGAATGCTTGAGAGAGGCGTAGAGTGTTCTAGTGGTGGCGCGTAGAATGCTTGAGAGAGGTGTAGAGTGTTCTAGTGGCGCGTGAGAGCACGTGCTTGGTTGGAAGGCAATTTTCTGGGTAGGGCTGGAACGATTGGCGGCAGATTTATCTGATGGCGTGACTGTTGAAGTGGTTGGAGGACTGTGGTGGCACGTGGCTAAATGGGCAAAATATTTGGGTGGCGCGTGGAGGCGCATGATATGGACGATGGCGGTGATATTGACGGCGATGGAACCCTCTACTTCAGATTTATCGATTGGCGCTGGCAGCAAGGTGATTGGACAACTTTGGAGGGACAGAGTTTGGAGGGGCGGAGTTTCAAAGACAGAAACTCTTGACGGCGGATGGAAGCGTGGTTGAAGGAAATATGGCACTAATACCATGTTGAGATTTGTGTATAAATCTAAAATAGAATAAAAGCGGAATAATAGCGGAAATAAAAGAGAGAAAGGAGACAGAGATTTTACGTGGTTCGGTCTATTACTTACGTCCACAGAATAAAACCCAAAGGATTATATTGTGCTCATTAACTTGATTGTCTACAATACAAAGGTCTTTATTTATAGGGTTTAGAGTAACTACAAATATGGTAATCAAATTCTCATGATTTGATTACAATTTATCCGTAAATAGAGAATATTACAATATCAATGAATTATAGAATATACGAAAAACATAATATATTTTTCATATATTCTAACGCTAGTTGTAGTCAAGGAATTTGGTGGATAAACATTTGATGGGGCTTCAGGGTAAAGATGTTTCCTGGGCTAAAATTTGCCTCTTCAAACTTTGCTTCCACATGAATCATTGATATATATATATATATATAATGGTTGGTTTTTGTCTTATTATATCTTTTTGGATCAAAAGGTGATGGCAGCTTACAGAAATCTTTGTGAGATCTTTTCTTCTCTTTGGTATGCTTTGGGTGTCTCCTAAGGATGTTGAATTGTTGATGATCTTTTGCTACAAATTTGATCCAAGCAGAGACTCTTTAGTTGCTTTGGAACTTTGAATTTTTTCTGTTCTTTTATTTTCTTTGTTATCGTCATCATTTTCATAAACATTGTAAGCAAAGTTTAATGAAGATGGTGGTGGTGATGTTAATGACAGTAATGATGGTTATGACGACTGGTGTTTTTATATTCAGGCTTTCAGTGTCATCCTGAAGGGCCTTATCACTGTTATCTAGGACTGATTTTACTGGTGGACCTACTTATTATTGTTGTTATTCTGATGGTATGTGATTGCAAGATGTTGGTTATATTAATGGGCATGAAAAGTGATATACTAGGTTATTGCCAAAAGTTAGTGATTTTAGCATGAAAATGCACTCTGAATTGAGGCCTCCATTGCCTTGCTGGCGGGGCTCATCGCTACTGCCTGGGGCCTAAAATTGTTCATTGACAAATTTTTCTTGGTCAAACTCTATGTCATGCCTATTAGTCAAACATTTAGCTCTGCATGTGCGATCGGATGTTTGTGCTGGTGCCTGGAAATTGATGACCTAATATCAGATAGTGGCACTACAAAAAAAAAAAAGAAAAAAAAAATGCCGTTTCTCTCAAACGGCACTAAACCATAATTTTAAAGCTGTTTAATGCCAAAGTGGAATAAACTTATGATAAAAACGGCACTAATTGATGCTGCTTTCACAATAAACAACATTCTTAATTTGAAAGCGGCATAAATTTATACTATTTATTTACATGGGGCACAAATTATGAAATTGGTGCCGTTTAATATAAAAACGGCACCAATTTATGTGTTCACAATGAACAGCTTTAAATTTAATAATGCTTAATTTGAAAGTGGCATAAATTTATGTCGTTTATTTACAAGCGGTACAAATTACACAAATTTATGCCGCTTTCACAATAAACGGCATTAAATTTAATGCCGCTTAATTTGAAAGCGGCATAAATTTATGCGGTTTATACAAATTTTTCCTCCTTTACATTTTAAGTATCAAGCACGCTCCTTTCTGTTTTTTTTTCTTCTTCTTTTCTCTTCCTTTCTCCCTGCCCTTTCTTTCTTCTTTCTTGTTCGTTTCTTCTCGTCCCAACTGAGAGAGACCAAGAGAGAAAGAAAGAGAGAGCGAGAGATGCAAAGAATTAGAGAGAACTTGAGGGAGGCGTGCGGTGGGCTAGCCACCATTTGGGGTGTACGACGGCGCCAGGGCCAGTGGGTTACGGCCCAATGCCGATGAGGCCAAAAAGCTTGGAATTTCGGCATTTTCTCGGTATCCAAACAGTAGAATTTTTTTTTTTTTTTTTTTTTTTTTTTTTTTTTTTTTGGGTTAAGTATATGTTATGAGCCTGGAAATTTGATAATTTCATTCTTATGGACATAATGATAAAAGACAATAGAAAATAATAGTTTGACACTTCAAGAGGTCAATCCCTCCTTTTTACGCTAACACACGGTTAAGAGATGAACCTTTGGATAAATTTTTGGATACTTTCATTGATCTCAAACATTGAATTAAATACAAGGACTCAATAACTGCTCAGCCACTAACATAGACCTCAACTGACCCACTACTAAAATAACTAACCCATAACAGAACATAAAGAAATCTATTACTTCATGATATACATGGCCCACTACTATGGCTCATATTTAGAGCATTTTCAATGGCATATGTATATCTCAATCTAGAATCGTTAACCAAATCTCACTTTATCTAGTTTAAATAATGAGTTTTAAAATGCACCATACATCAAATTATCTATTCTTAACTCTATATTATCTAGATGTGTTTTTTTTTGTTACTTTTTTAATTATCATATTTTTTTACTGTCTTTTTTCTTTCTTTTTTTCAAACGGTCATATACAGTCATATTTGTCAACAATCGTTTTGTTAAAACGGTTATTTTTATAACGCAAATTTTGTTTACATAATCCAATCATTGTGTTTTTAATATTTTGTTTAGCTACTTTAGCATAAAATTACAAATAACTAATCCATTGAAATGCTATTACACGCCAACTCCCTAACAGATATTCTAGAATGCTGTAACATATTCAGTTAACCCAATATCCCACTAACCACGTAGACATAATTAACTGACTCATGACTTCCTCGTGTCCCCACATTTCCTTGAACACACACTGCACGACCCATTATTCACGTCTATTGCACCTATCAACGCCCCTTATAAGGCTTCAGGGTCCTTTCACGCTTGTTTCATTTCCTTCTCCTTTCCAGCTTCTAGTTCCTTATTTAACCTCTCTTGGTAGGCTCATAACAGAATAATTTTTTAGGCTTGATTTCTTGATTTTTGTTTTGATTTGAGTTGTTTTTGTGAAGATTTTCGGTAGAGAATTTGAATAGGTATTGTAAATTTGTTTTGGATCGTTTTGTAGTGTTTGGGTTGGCTCTAACCACTTCTCTAACTCCAAGCGCTCCATCGAGTCCCATATTGTCAAGTCCCGACTCGACGAGAATATCCAAGCGGGACGTTACACAAGCAATTCAAGTATGTTGGTTGCACAGCTAGCAAAGCGGCAAATCAAAGGTGGTTGTTCATTTTTAAATTTAAAATATTTGTCATGCATGCATTACGCATGTTCTAAAATCTTTCTTATCATGCATTTGATCGTATGTTGGTTACACGACTGGCAAAGCGGCATATCAAAGGCTGTTGCTCATTTTTAAATTTAAAATACTTGTCAGGCATGCATTATGCATGTTCTAAAATCTTTATGATCACGCATTTGATATGCCACTTTGCCAGCCGTGCAACCAACATACGATCAAATGCATGAGCAGAAAGATTTTAGAACATGTGTAATGCATGCATGCATGATAAGTATTTTAAATTTAAAAATGACCAACCATCCCTTGTAAGATCTATGAAGACCGTACATTGTAATTGAAAATTCAAAGGTCAGGAATCAATAACTTATAGCTAACAAGGGTAAGGTTATGGGTGTAGGAAAGCCATCGGTGGTACGAGTGGTTGCCTTGCTATTGCTAATTTGCTTGAGGGTGACCTATGTGAAATGCCAGAAACCATTGCTGACACGTCGAGTTGGCTGTGCTAATGATTATTTCACGTGCATACAGAAGTGTATTAAATACGCTATGAAGGACATGAGCAAATTTACAACATGTCTACGCCAGTGTTGAGCACCCTCCCTCCCCCCTTCCGCCCAAAAAAAAATATATATATATATCTTTGCCCGGATACTTAATTGCATCAATAAATGTATTTGGGTCTTAAATAAATGAAATCTCGGTACCAGTCTTCCGGTGGTGGTTTCTCTCTTACTGAAACCACTAATTATTCTTAAAGAAATGGAAATATTGTTAGTTTGGTTCGAAAGCCAGCACTCTCTCTACTCTTCTCTCTTCCTTTCGGCTGGCACCATGAAAATCCGTCACTCACTTTTGGTATCAAGAAACTTTTGCACCAACTGTATGATGCCCATTGTAGTGGTTGTGACGACGCTCCCTAAAGAACGAAGATCAAGTCACCATAATAACTTGTACATATCTAATAGCAGCATAACATGAATATATTACATTAGAGATCATAACATCACAGTAGAAACAACAAAACAATAATATTATTAAGAGTTGACATTAAAATGTCAATGTTTTTAATTTTTTTACATTATATCATTACATAACTAAAACTAATAGTTATACAAAAGTGCCACAAGAGACAATTTCATATTCATTATGAGGACTGAAGAGTAATTCTAAATGTCATAAATATCTATTAAGTGTCCATAAAAAAATGAAGTGACTTTTAAAATTACCATTTGATCAATCACACTTATATGACATTTATAATTACTCCATTTTAATGAGTGTTTATATACATACATAACAAAAAGGACTTATAAATCCCAAAAGATAAGACTATCTAATAGTCCGACTCAAAAAGCATCCCGACATTCCATGGCCAAGTATGAGGCTACCGGATCCTATGGACTCTCAAAAAAAATTCTTAACTTTTTACACCCGCCCATTTCCTTTCAGTGGTGTAGCAAAACAAACAAAAACTAAGAAACTTTTAAAACATAGAAGGAAAAGGAAAAACAGGGAAGAAGATAAAGAAGGGAAAGAAAGAAGAGAAGAGAAGAGAGAGAAAGAGCCGAGGGGAGAGAGAGGAGTAGAAGAGAAAGAGAACGAAAGAAGAGGAAGAGAAGAAAAAGAGAAAAAGTGAAGAAGAAAGAAGAGAGAGAGATCGTGCGTTAAAGAAAGAAAGGTAGAGGGATGAAATTGGAAGACGGAAGAAGAAGGTATAATGATTCTGGATTTTTTATTTTTTATTTTTATTTTTTTAAGGTATCCACCCAGCCCATATCAGCATGTGATGTACCCCGATCGCTGAAACGATTGGCCCAGCCGAAGATGATAGTCGAGACCTCCCGAGTGCAGGGACCACTGTTGCTTCATCAGGCCGAGAGACTAATCCTTAGGCCCAGCACACGCGCCACTCCCATACTAGACCGGTTGAATCGCGGGCTAAGTCCATGTGATTAGCCCTAAGAAATTGGTTGCACCCCAAAAGTTCAAACGAGAGACCTCATGGGTATCACACCCTAGAAGCCCCCGCCCTTGCCAACTGAACCAAGAATAGAGAATTTCTTTTTGACAAAATCAGCTAAAGCATGTTTAATAGCGCTTCTAATTATTTTCCGTTTCCTTTTGGTTTTCATTTTTTTTTTGTTGAAGAACTGACCCCCTGCACACATATCTGCAATTTTGTATCATTGTCTATTTGTTCACACCACTAAATGTGCTTTGAGCGTGAAAGACCTTTCCAGTAGAAATTCTGCGATATTTATTTTCTAATAAAAAAAAACCTTTCCAGTAGAAATTGTGTACATTAGTTGCCTTATTTTGCAGCTGTGTTATTCTTGGTCCCTTGGAAGAAGTTGGGCTGGTAGGATTGATTTTCCCAAGACTTTTTGACGTGCACAAAAACAAAGGGGTTGTGGTGGTGATGATACAAATGTGTATATTTGTTAAGAAATTTTTACCATCGGTAAGTATAATGCTTTGTTGTGTTAGGTGTCACAGAAGAAGCACAAGAAAATACATTATATAATCCTTTGAGAGAAACTGTTGATTGTTGAGAATTTTAGTTATAGGTAGGGAGCGTGTTATGAGTCATAGGTGTTTAGACTAGTAATAAGTTGATTTATTATTATATCAAGCTGAGAGGTATTAAGATTTAAAGTCCATGCAGTGAAAGTGGGGAACTAGGAATATTATCATTCAAAGAATGTGTACTTGACATTTAAGTATTAATACTAATTATTTTGCTTTTAACCTTTTAATTAGGAGTAAGTGAGACGGGCTAGGCGTGGTAATTTTCCGTGATATTGATGTTTTTTTTTTTTTTTAACAAGATATCTCTGATTCTTCATTCATCAAAAAACAGAAAGTGATCCCACAATACAAAGAGGATCTAGGGAGAAACTGCTTCCCTAAAAACAATGTTACATACTCATAGGAATATCCTCCAACCAAAACACATTAACTTTATTACAGATAGCTTCTTTGGCAAGACAATGGGCCACTGAATTCGTCTCCTGGTGAGTGTAAAAAAATTGACTAGACCGTAGCCCAAGTTTTTCCTTATATCAGCTCTCTGTGAAATGGCCGGTGCTAGAGAGGAGGGGGGGGGTCCGAATTAATCTCTGTCACAACCTGTAAAGCGTCCCCTTCGAAATTGACGTCTAGAAAACTAGCTTCCTTACTGAATAGTACAGCTCCTAGAGCTGCAATGGATTCTGCAGTCTTTGCATCAACCTTTAATTTATGAACAGGACTCTGAGCACCCAAGAAAATACCCATATGATCCCGAGCAATAAGCCACACACCAATATATCCCTTTTGGTTATTAATAGCTACATCAAAGTTAATCTTCACAGTACCTGAAGGGGCCGGACGCCAAACTACAGTGTGAGGATGTTGTCTCAGGTTACCCATACTCAGCTACCTTGTTATTTCCATCTGTTTGCACATCCGAAAATCATCCAAAGACTTCAAAGCTCCTCTGTAAATTTCATCTGGATGCTGGAAATGGCCTTCGAAAAGAGACTTGTTTCTACGAAACCACCCTGCAAACATTTGGCAAAAAGCTCCCTAAAAGATGAGACTACCCAACTGCACTTTTGGAAAAAAGATAAATGACACCCCCATACATCTTGAGCTGTTGGACAAGCCCAAATAGTATGAATCAAAGTTTCTTCTGCAACTTCACAGCAAGGACATATAGCTACTTCCACAATCTTTCTTATCCTTAGATTAGCACGAGTAGGCAGCACCTCATGGCAAGCCCTCCAAGCAAAATTTTTCACAGCAGTTGGCACTATCATAGCCCATAGAGGCTTCCAAACATCCTAATCCTCGTATGATATAGAGCTTTGAGCAGCCATTCTATCTTGAACTTTCTTTCCCAAATAGTAGGCATTGTGCACAGTAAAAACACCATTTGTAGTGCCACGCCAAATTAGCCAATCCGGCGGTTGAAGGGGACTGAGGGGAATATTCGAAATGACAAGTGCTTCTTCACATTGAAACACCTCCTGAAGTAGATCAGAATTCCAATTTCTAGTGAGTTGATCAAACAGAGAAGCCACTAGGGAATTGCTATCCATAGACAGGGGACAAATTTGGACTTTGAAAGTGTGAGGAGTGGGCAGCCAACAATCCCTCCAAATCTTACTACTCTTCCCATCACCCACCCTCCAGACTAAGCCTTGTGATAACAGCTCTCTGGCTTGCCAAATACTACGCCATGCATATAAAGGTTGGTTGCCTATCGCAGCTCCCATGAAATCCCCCCTTGGGTAGTACTTGGCTTTAAAAATTTGTGCAGTAAGAGAAGTTGGATTTTGGAGAATTATCCACCCTTGCTTTGCAAGCATAACCTTGTTAAACAGCACAATATCCCGAAAACCCATACCACCCCCATATTTGGAACGTCCCATTTTCTCCCAGCTCATTCAATGAATTTTGGAATTTTTATTCATATGTTACCACCAAAAGTTTTGCATCAAGCTATTAATATCTTTGCATAGCGTGATAGGGAGTTTAAAAAACCCCATGCAATAAGTCGGGATTGCCTGGATCACAGATTTCAAAAGCACCTCTTTACTAGCTTGAGAGAGGAACTTAAGCTTCCAATTGCTAATCTTATTCCACACCCTATCTTTAATATAGCTGAAAGCTTGTTCCTTAGATCTGCCAACAAAGGAAGGGAGCCAAAGATAAGTGTCGATTCGGTGAGATTTTGACAACCCAGATAGCCTCAAAATTTCCAGCTTCTGCTCCAAACTAGTATTTAGCTTTTGACCCGGCCCCTTTTTATAAACTCCGAGGATCCGCATGATTCTTCTCCACTCAACCGAGTTAGCCTTGCAGAAAATGATACTATCATCTGCAAAAAACAGGTGACTCAACCTGGGTCCCCTAAGAGAAGTGGGAATACATGTAATAACCCCATTTCTCTCTACTTGCTGAAGTAGGGCACTAAAAGCTTTGGTACAAGGTAAAAAGAGTTAAGGGGATATGGGATATGGGATCCCCTTGGCGGATACCTCTAGTTGGCTAAATATCTCCGATTGGGCATTCGTTTATAATGATAGAGTAAGATACTGAACGGACACATACCATAATCCACCTAATCCATTGCTCTGCAAATCCCAATCTTCTCATAACAGCCTCCAGAAAAGACCTCTCAACTCGATCATATGCTTTACTCATATCGAGTTTAAAACCCATATAGCCCGTTTTGCTTCACATTCGAGTTTGCATGGTATAAAGGTCTCAAAACTCGCCAGAATGTTGTCTATAATAAGTCTACTTGGAATGAAAGCGCTTTGTATATAAGAGATAATATCAGGTAACACCAGTTTCAACCGATTGGCCAAAACTTACAACACATTACAGAGACTTATAGGTCTAAAATCAGAAACAAATTTTGGTTGCACTTTCTTTGGGATTAAGGCAATATGGGTTTTATTGACTGCACTATCCAAATTAAGAACCAGTGTGAAAGAAATGTAGTACAGCTGAGCATACCTCATGATGTATTATAACCCAATTCTAGTGGTAAAAACTAGCTGAAAAGCCATCCGGACCCGGCGCTTTCAGCAGGGCTATTTGCTGCAAAGCTACAATAATATCTTCCATTGTAAATTCTGCTAGAAGATGTCGATTCATTGCAGGAATGACCTTGCACTCGGGGCACCTAGAAAACCCTCAATATCTAGATCAGACCTAGCCTTAAACAAGTTTGAGAAGTAGGCAATAAAAGCAGCTTCTATATCTTCTTTTGTGTCGCAAATCTGGCCCCCCTCATCATTGATCAGCTCAATTTGATGCCGGCGACGCTTCTAACTGGCACATTCATGAAAATTGGTGTGTTTGGCAAATGAATTTTGGAAATAAAATATGATTTTGATTCTACCTTTTTTTAAAATAAATCATATTTTATTCAACTTTTTTTTAAAAAAAAAAATCATATTTTATTCAACTTTTTCTAAAATCATATTTTATTCAACTTTTTAAAAAAAGTCAAACTTCGAAATTTGCAAACAGAATAAAAATTCAAATCTGATTTCAAAAATTCAACACCCAAACATACCAGTATTTTGGTGACCAGAACACAACCATTTCTCCTTCGCTCTTTGGCTCCAATGTAAAGTTTCCTGTTGCAAAAGAGAATTCAGCTCCTTCACAGCAATTTTGGGTTTTCCTTCTTTTGGATTGAGTGGAGCTCTAGGGTCTTCTTCTGAATTTGTAATGCAATATTGTTGTCCGATTTACTCACCCATTGCTGCAAAACCTTCCTGCAACCCTTCATAGTGCTAGTGATTGTCTTCCAAGGATGAACCCCCTATGTTTAACCTGCCAAGCCAGTTTAAGAACATTACCAATATTTGGCCTTTTGGGCCAGCTAGCTTCATACCGGAATGTGTTATATTTCTTCCATCTAACATCTTGGGAATTAGAAAATTGCACCAGTAGTGGATGATGATCCGAAACTACTCTGGCTAAACTTCCACTTCAACCATATTGAAACATTGAAACCATTCAGCATTGGCAACCGCCCTGTCTAACCGTTCCCTAGTAAAAGCCTCTCCATGCTGCCTGTTGCCCTAGGTGTATTTAGGACCAGAAAAGCCCATGTCAGACAGGTTGCAATCTTCCAAAGCCGACTGAAGTGCCCCTATTTGGTGATAAGGACGGATGGAGCTGCTAGTCTTTTCCGAGAATACTAGAATTTCATTAAAGTCCCCAACACACATCTAGGGGTTAGGAGCCATTTAAAAAAAAAAAACGAAGAAGATTCCAAGCTTCCTCCCTCTTAGCAGCTTCTGGATGGCCATAAAAGCAAGTAATCTTCCAGACAGGTTCATTGGATCCATTATGCATCACAGCATTGATATGGCGACGGCTATAATTTTGAATTTCTAACCAGATCTCCGACTTCCATAGTAACAAAAGACCCCCAATGCGCCCTTTGCAATCCACCACAAAACTCCTGTCAAAACCCAACTTCCTTCTAATAAAATCTACTTTATTCTGCATCATCCTGGTTTCCATAAGAAACACAAGATGGGGTTTCTTGTTTCTCACCATATTAGTGAGTACTTGAACTGTCCGGCAAGCCCCCAGTAGTTCCAACTTAAAATCATCATGGTGAGGGGCGGGGCTGTGTGACAGCCACCGCCGAAGTCCTCGAAACATGAGGAGTAGAGAGAATAGAAGACCGACTATTCTTTGGAGTCGTCTACTCACAGGAAGAAGCATGCTCCCCTGCCACTCCGGTGTTCACCCCTCCTGAAATCACCTCCAACTAAGGTACCGCCTGTGGTCCCTCTCTTGCACGTTTCTTCAAAGTTCCAGTACAACCATAAACAAAGGAAGCCCGTTGAACAGGATCCTGAGATAGAGAAGTTGGCGCTAGAACATTCGAGAGCTGTGTTTGGTCGTGCAGTACTGGACCTTCTGTCTGAGTGAAAAGAGAGGTAGTGGATGGGCATACGTGGCTCATTTTCAGCCTAGTAGATGACCCCCCTTCACCACGTGGAAAAAGCATTTGGGTACTCGGGTCTTTTTCTAGCAGGAGGCCGGGGTCTCCTCATCCAACTCTAAGAGCATTCACAGTGGGTTATGTAAAACCCACTGTAAATCTAAAATAGGTAAGCAAACCCCAAAAAAGACCCTCCATCGGATTATGCATGTTAACGCTAGTTTAGATTTCATCTGGATTGGTGAACAGTATAACGCCACATGTGGCGTCATACTGTTCACAGATGTATTAATATTTTATTAGTTTTTCTTTTCCCTTCGTTGCGTTTTCTCCTCCCCGTTTCATTTCTTTTTCTTCTTCAAATATATTTGCAGCGGTACTGGATCGAGACCCTGAGATCACATCACCGCCTTCCTTTTCCGGGATTCGGCCGGACCCAAAAATGAATCATCTAGAGGAACCGGCAGAGCCCCAGCGGCGGGTCGATGGAAACCATGGGAAGTTTCTGGTATTTTGGTGGAAACCATGAGCCGCCGACGGAGAAGACTCACCGTGGGTTGATTTTTATTTTTATTTTCCAGTGGGTTGATTTTGATTTTGATTTCCGGTGGGTTGATTTTGATTTTGATTTCCGGTGGGTTTGATTTGGATTTTGATTTCCGGTGGTTTTGAGTTTTATTTTGATTTCCGGTGGGTTTGATTTGGATTTTGATTTCCGGTGGGTTTGAGTTTGATTTTTATTTCCGGTGGGTTGATTTTGATTTTGATTTCCTGTGGGTTTGATTTGGATTTTGATTTCCGGTGGTTCTGAGTTTGATTTTGATTTCCGGTGGGTTTGATTTGGATTTTGATTTCCGGTGGGTTTGAGTTTGATTTTTATTTCCGGTGGGTTGATTTTGATTTTGATCGGGTGGGTTGATTATGGTGTGGTGAATTATGGTTGAGGTGAAGGAATTCAGGATCGTGGAACTCGAAGCCATTATAAACAGTGCTTAAAAAAGCAGAAGAAGAAGAAGAAGAAGAAGAAGAAGAAGAAGAAAAAGATATGATGTGGTGAATTATGGTGTCTATGTGATAATTCTGCATTTTCTCTGTTTTTGATGTATTCGAATTTTGAAGCTTGAGCTGGTGAAGGTCGACTGGGTAGAAAGTGGTTGAAAACTTGAAAGTGCAGGTCGTTTGTTTGATGAAATGGCTGTGAGAGGTGATTTCGGGTTTGTGCAAAGGAGTGGATATGAGGTTTTAACAAAAATAATAAAAAATATTAAAAATGATTATTTTAATAAAATAGATAGAATTGTAGATAATCGGATGGAGGATAGTTTTAAAGGTGATTATCTAAACTAGCAAAAAGTGGATTTTGGTGATGTAAAATAGATTCAAGTTTAGATGATCCAATGGGAATGCTCTAAGTACACCATTTTCCCCAACTATGAATCCCAGCGGCCCAGCGAAATATTTGGGGGGAAAGAAGAAATGGGAAAATGGGAAAAAATGAAAACCTAGAAGCCACAATTTTGGTTTAAACGTAATGCCATTTCTCTTCTTTTTCTTTTTTTAATAAAATGGGACTGCCACGTGGGAAAGTGGCTGATGAAAGACGGACAAAGGTCTCCTGTGTAACATTTCTCGAAAAGAGGGTATTCGACAAAATGTCTAAAATGAATGACATGTTATTTATTTGTTTTGGTAAATGACTATATATATATATTGACTCAACTAAAAAAACCCATATATATAACAGCTATTTTGGGTTATGAGGTTGGGGGTTTTGTTAATTTATATTGGGCTTTTGTTGCTTTGTAATGAGAGAGAGATTGGAGCTGTTTGTGTGTTGCTTTGGAAAGTTCAGGACACTGAGCATTTTTATCTGTGTATAATAATGCATGGTTATGGAATGTATTTGTTTATGGTCACCTCTAACAACTCCTATGTTATTCAAGAAATATAGTTTTGTTAATGGTTCATAGTAAAGGGTTAGTTGAAAATGAAGATGAGAGGGTCTGAGCATATATACTAGTGTTGGAATAAAACAAAAGAAGAAATAATTTTGTTATTTTCTCTGGAAACCTGAAGATTGTTTATGTTGTAGTGTAAGTTTAAAACTCTTACTTATAAAAAAAAAAAAGAGTAAGTTTAAAACTTCCTTATTATTATTTTTTGAAAAAACCTTTTATTGGTAACCAGGGACAGCATTAAGGTTTATTGTTGTTGAATGATCAAATTAATCTATGCATATGCACTTGCTTATTTTTATTATGTATTTGTTCTTTGATGTGGATTTGTAGGTTTTTTTTTGGTCTTTTAAATCTTAGATTAACATTGCTCAGTTAATCTTGTATCTGCACTGCCACCTTCATTGAAGAGGATTGTTCTTGTTTCATCAGTAGGTGTAACAAAGTTCAGCGAACTACCATGGAGGTAAGACTACTTCTTAAACGGATAGAAAATTAAAAAATAAGTAATTATAAGGAATTATTATCTAATGACATAAATATTAGGACCCTACAAACAAATATTGAGGTTGCTACTAAACTTCACACAATTTACCAAATTGACATTCCCAATAGTTTATTTAGGAAGTCACATATTATGAACCCTTCCTTTAGTGGTTCTTTGAGGCTTTGTGTTGCAAGTTAGAGTTAAGTCATACAATTTTGCAGAAGATGTATACATTTTTCAGTGGTTTGAAAGCGGGAATCTTTATGTTCTCTTCTTGTTATGGCTACAGCTTGTTCAAAGTGCTTGTTGTGAAGTTTTAACAGGATATTGATCCCATTATATATTCCCCAATTATGAATTGACTAAAAATACTTGCTTATTTTCTAGTACCATGGGCTAATTTAATTATTTTGTATTAAGTAAGCAATTTGTCCTGCTTGATCTCTGTCAACCGCTTAGATTACTCCAAGTTAACTTACCATATTTTGCCCAACTGAAATTTGCATGCAGGGGGAAGGACCAGGGAGTGATCCACAGAAGTGGCTAGAGCTATTCAAAGCTGCACAAGGCCAATGACTCAATTTGGTTCATCTATGTATATTAAGTTATAGATACTGTTTGAAATAGAGAAATGAATCCCATCTTACCGTATATTGTACTGAAAATAATTATTTTATGTAAATACAGAAGATATTTAGTCGCTACTATTAGTGAGCGATGACAGAACCATAGAGGCCTGATTAGCAAGATTCATATGATAGAATTACATAGCAATGGTGTAGTAATTCAAGATTTTCTTCATATCATTCTCAACATAATGGATTTGTAAATTATAGAATAGCATTGGTTTTGTCGATTGTCTGTAATGAACCACGCACAAGAAATCAATATGCTTCTTGTTTGATGGATGATGCCGGAATTAAGTCTAAATGAGATTGTGAAATTTGAGTGACAAAGAAAGTGCATGGTCGGACACTCAATTCAACGCACAAGACCAAGCTTGAAAGGTGGATCAGAATTCAAGTCGTTAATAATTACTAAACTACTAACTAAAGTAGTCCGCTCACCAAGTTAATTGACAAATTAATTAAGAAAGAGCCATCAGAAGATTCAGAACTACCAAGTCATGGGAATGCTTTGAGCCAAATGCTTAACAAGTTTAAGAATTAAAATTCTAAAAAGAAATACACATGATTCCCCAAAACCAAGAGACCATATTTCTCTTAAAAAAATTACACCTAAAACCACTAAACTAGATCCAAAATTTACAAGAAATAAAAATTTAGTAAGAAATCTGTCCTGTTCTTTATAAGATGTTACTTCCACTTCTTTCTCTGAACCTCCATCACCCTGAATAAGAAACCGAAACATGTCTGTCCAGCCTTATTCATGATCAAATCCTAAACGACATGCATAAAAGCAACAATAGTTCGAGCTTTGCCATAGTCAAAACCATTCCTGATACTTGAAACAAGGGAAGAAACCGCACTCTTCACAACATGTTAATATATGAAAGCCCAGCACTGGTGCATACTGCATTCTACTGAAAACAAACGCAGATAAAACATCAAAGGAATTATCAGGTGCATATTCCCGTAAGATGAATCGCAAGACACTCACATAACTTGAAGAAAATTGCTACATAAGAGGTCCAAACAGTTGTTGTATACAACATCAAACTGACTTATTTTTTTAGTTTTCTTTGTACTTTTTTCAGGTAAGCCATAGCTAAAAGTAAGAACAACAAAATAAAACAAATAGGTCACAAAAAGTACAGCCAGCAATGCACAAAATCCAAAGATTACAAAAAAAAATTCCAAATTTTAAACTAATAATTACCAAGCCAATATACCATAAAGGAAAGTCCACAAATTTCTGCTCCTATATGAGAAAACCAAAGCAATCTAGATGGCACAACTTTGCTGGAACCCAATGCCTAAAAAAGCCATCAAGCACCGGAGTATGAACTAGTTACACAAATCTAGTAATATTTCATGCATATCCTAAAAATTCTACTTATATCAAACACCACCAGGATAAAATTCAACTCGTTTAGTTGTTGTACATAGATGTTGTCCCGAAAATTTCAGTCATACAACAAAGAGTTTCTATGGATGTACAAAAATGAGATAAAATTGAGTTTGGACAAAATGGAAGATCTTATATATTCTGTGCAAGGACGAGAATTCCAATTGAAAAATAGAGCACACACCATCTCATTGTCAAAAAGCAAGAGAAGATCCACTACATCAAGCTAATATCAATTAAATATCAAACATTTAATTGATGAAGATAACTATTTTGACTAAGTTCAATCTAAAACAAGACCTGTTTACCTAACTATTTAAAAACATGTTTCCTATCAAATCTAGTACCTCCCACAAATGAGCCAAGAATCCACAGGCATCAAGATCAATCATCACAGTCAAAAGGATCCTCCAATCACCATTGCCAAATTTCTGCAGCCCAATCAAAAATAATATGTTCTGCTAACAAAAAAAGTAAACCAGCTACCAAAGCGTGCAATACATCCAATCAGATAACAGAAAATTCAATACCCAATTTTCAACTCTTTTCTCCCTCCATTTTCCCACCAACCAAACTAAAGATAAAAAGAATCATTTTATAGTACCAAAGAATTCAAATAAAAAAGGGATAAAAAGCTAAAGTCACAGGCAAGAATCTTAAAGAGAAAAGAAAAACAGGAACATTAAAAACACAAATTCTGTGTTTTTTTTTTTTCATCTTCCCCCATTTTCTCAACCATCTAATAGGGAGTAAAGAAAATTTTATTTCTTTAAAAAAAACAAAAAAACAAAATCTTTCTTAAAACCTTGCCCTGTTCTTAGTTTAATTCAATTCTCATCTGTAGATTTTGGCTAACCCCCCTTCACGGTTTATCCAAGGAAATGACAAAATTGCCAGCAACATTGAATAGAGTCTTCATCCTTGAAAAAAAAATTCAGTACCCTTTTTTTAACCCACAAATTTACAACGTTTAAACTTCCATAGAAACCAAGTGAAGTTGCATTTCTCCAAGCTGACCCAGCTAGATTTGGTTTCTAGAATATTTTCCAAGTTACCATTTTATCATGCAAACTTCCAAATGAGAGAGAAATGAAGCAAACTTTACGAAAATTATGGCAGATCCATATTCTAAATCTACCTTACGCCAGATCCGAAAATGACCCATAAACTAAAGCTTGAAACTTTGAAAAATCCAAAGGCTAAACTAAAACCCAACACTTAAAAATCCAACAAAAGACTAAACTTTAGCACCAAACAAATATATACGGTGCTCCGATGGGTGGCGAAAATCAAAAAAAGAGAGAAGCAGAACACTTACAACAGGAAAACGGCGAGAGAGAGGGGGGGTGCTCCGATGGGTGGTGGTCAGTGGGTCTTGGTGGCCGGCGCTCCGTCGACCGAAAAGGGAAATGGGTTCAAACCGGCGCTCCGTCGACGGAAAAGATAAATGAAGCCGGTGCTCTGATGGGTGGCAGTCGCTCGGGTCTTGGTGGCCGAAGCTCCATCGACAGAAAGGGGAAGGCCGTACAATGGGGGAGGCAAAAACGGTGGTAGGCGAAAAATTTGGGGGGAAAGACGAAATGGGGAAATGGGGGAAAATGAAAACCTAGAAGCCACAATTTTGGTTACATAATGCCATTTCTCTTTTTTTTTTTTTTTTTAATAAAATTTGACTGCCACGTGGGAAAGTGGCTAATGAAAGACGGACAAAGGACTCCTGTGTAGCATTTCTCTTTCCTTTTTTACTCAGACATTTCCATTACAGCCAAATACTCTTCCGTCTTGCCCCTTCCTTGTATTTCCCTCCATATTCCTTACGGTTACCATTCGGAGAATCATTTGTAATAAATCCAGGGCATATCAACCTTGATTTTTCCTGAGCGAAAACTTCCGAAACCGACCCTCAATACGCGGCCGTTACCTTAGAAATGACTGCATCCCAGGATTTTCGGAGCTGGCCGGAAACGGGTTCCTCCATCAGACTGCTAACTTTTCCACAGCCGGAATTCCCCTCGCTGTCAGAGCTAGCTGTATCTTCGCCTGTATTAGCCCCCCCTTCGTCAGCGGGGGATGATGAGCCATCCCTGGATATCCTCCTTCTCTTCGACGGCCAAACCTTGAGTCATCATTCGGTCCCCTCCTAGCGGTATTCGAGACCCGTAACCAATTACCATACAGATGCTCTTCCTCAGAACCATGCGGCCAACGATACCCGAGCTTGCTACAACCCGATGGACCATGTTTAGCCACCCCACAAATGAAGCAGAACCGCGGCAATTTTTCGTACTTGAAAGGGATCTAGATAGACCGGCTTTGTACGTGTAACATTCGGCCCCTTGGAAGGGATTTGGTCAGATCAAGCCAAATCTTCACCCGAAGATACTCCCCCCATCCTGCCTCTCCCCCTCCATGATATCTACATCCTAAAACCTCCCCATTGAGGCCCCCATCTTGAACCCAATATCACGTCCCATGCATGCAAGAAGCAGATTATACTTGTGTTACGTGAATGATTTCTCGAACACGCAACGGGATAATTTGTTAGGTTCTGAGGGAACCTAAACCTTAGATTCTGAGGGAACCTAAACCTTAGATTCTGAGGGAACCTATCAAACACAAAGTTTGGGATTAAATTTGCATGCTTTATTCATCCACTAACAACTCTTTAAATAAAGATTACATCATGAGTCCTAATTGAAAGATAACACTAAGAGATAACTATCCCTTTCTACTAGCCAAGATAACACTAGCAATTTTGAAATAAAAGATAACATTGTCTATCGCAACAACTACTAATCTATTGGCGATGGACATTTGAAATTAAAATAGACTCTGCTACTACTCAACTACTAACAACAATAAAATAGCATAAAATAAACTAACACCAATAAGATAGATAACGATTGACTCGGCATGCATTCTAATCTTGTGGGTATCGTATCAACTTGCGCACCCAAAAGGAAGCGCTATCAAAGTTTTGCTTGGTCGGAGAGGTTAATCCATCAAACTTTGCTAATGAAATCAGATTTCCATCGAATAACTAGGGTCTTCCCTCCAGGATTCTTGTTTTATCCCACTCATTATCAAATTCCACGATGAACATATTATCTCCAATCGCCTGAAAAACCACTTCCCCCGCAGGTCGCCATGCACGTTTCGGGGGAGCCTTAAGAAAATCTTTAGGCACAACCCTGTTCGACAATAGCTTTCCGATCAAACAATATTTTCCTTTAGAGACCATTGGTTCAATCTCCGAAACTTCCAATGCAACCCCAGAAGTTTCATTCTCCAATAGGGAAAACTTCCCCCACAGGTTCGACAAATCCTCTTCCACCGAGTTGAGGTCCAGACTCACCAAAGGAAATAAGGAAAGCAACAGCGATGAAAAGGACAAAAACAGCTCCAAGTTCAAAAGAGACTAGAGAAACACAACTTCATCCCTAAGAGTCAAGAGAGAAAAACTCTGGGCGAAGGGATTGCAAGTAAAGGACACTGTACAACATTTTAATTGGATGCCTACGATGATAACAACGTTACGATGATAAAAACGTGGCCGTGATATTGATGTATGAGCATAAGATAAGTAGAACTGATTGATGTAAGAGCATGAGGTAAAAATTTTGCAGGTACTTTCTGGGGATGACAGAGAAAGCATGTCATTCCTTTTCTGTCTTGGTAATTCTAAACCTCTCTCTATGAGGACAGGTTTGTGCTTACCTCACATGCTAGGTTTAGACTGTGTTTTCTTTTCCTTAAAAATAAAATAAAAAATTGGGGGAGAATATGCAAGTAAAAATTTTATTTTTTCTTTTGGTAGCTTTTCAAATATTATATGTATTTTGCCTGATATCTCAGTTCATTGTGCATTAATAAATTTGCTTATATATGATTGTGTTAGTTTTTCGTTAGCTGCATCCTGATTGACAAAATCACTATTATATAATGTTGCTACTTTATCAGGGATACCGTTTTATTCAAAGTCTTCACTTCAAATATGTGCTTTAAAAATTTTAGAGAAGATTCTGCATTGATTCCAAGTCGGATCCCAAGATTCTGTCCGGTCATCCCTGTCAACCATCTGGACGCTCATCAGCCAAGCAACATCCACCCGGACAATGTGGTATTCCATCCAGACGCCCATCAGTCGAGAAGCGTCGAATAGCATTCCAGTGTATTCGTTTGGACGTCTCAGCAACACGTCCGGACGCTATTCAGTATTCAACAAGAAATCAGATTTCCTCTTCAAACACATATGGGAAGACAGCTGCACACGTTCGGACGACAGGTCTACACCGTCCGTACGCTATCCTTGATAAGGCAAGACGTGGAGAAGAATTACAACCGTCCGGACGTCAGGGCAACACCGTCTGGACGCCAGTCCTTATTATGACAATTTTGTGCAACAGAGGTGCAACCGTCTGGACACAGACTTATTCAGGAAAGAATTTTAGTGCTTTTTGGAAAGCCGGTTGTATAGTTCACCGTCCGAACATCTTCAACTACCGTCCGGACGCCGCCTAGAGAAAATCGTATCAGACTCAATTTAGGTCTTCTGAGCCTATAAATAGAGGCCTCTAGGCATGTAAAAATTATGAATTCATTATTGAATTCCATAGAGCTTAGAGAGTAGTATTTTAGAGTATTTGTGCTGATCCACTAACTCTCAAGCCATTGTCGTTGTGTGATGTTGTTGTGTTCTTTATTGAAGTCTATCTTAGGGAAGAGCTCTAAGATAAAGGAATCTATAGAAGACCCCTTCAAGAAGGAGACTTGGTTGGGAGGCGTTCACATTGGATTATGTGTTAAAGTGCTAGATACGATCGCTGCATCGGGTATGTGAATGTTATTGTCTATGTACTAGCTTTATCTTCTAATAGTGGATTTCTTAGGTTTGGCTGCCCCGGAGTGGTTTTTCTCTTAATTGTATTTCCACTTCATTAACAAAATAATTATGTCATTTAAATTCCACTTTTACATTATTTTGTTACACATTGTGCACACACACAGGGTATATTAGAAGTCAATTTCCTTTTCAATTGGTATCAAAGCGGGTACACTCTGTTTAAAAGATTTATTTCCTACGTGTGATCCTTATCTTTTTGTGACTTCTAATTTTTTTTTTTTTTTTACACCTTTTATCATGAATTCTTCTCAGTTATCTGATGAGAATTCTGATATTGAGCTCAATAAGGTTTTTGATAAATTGGGGAAAAAATTTATAGTTTCTCATAAAGAGCTAAAAAAGGCGAAGCAAGAAAAAAGTCTTTAATCATTCAATTATCCGAATCAAATGCTTTGATTGACTCTTTGAAACATGAGAATACCATGCTATTTAACACTATTGATTCACTTCAAAATAAATTAAAAGAATATGAAAATCTCTTGGCAAAATTCTCCAGTGATAATTTAAAAGGCATGTTTTGTATTCAAGCAGATATTTCTAACAAGCCTGACCTTATTGTTGATGATTTGAGTGCTTCTACTTCACACATGCTTTTGATTCTGAATTAGATTCTATTATTATTAAGTAAGTTATAGTAGATACAACTTCTTTAGATAATCTTGAAAATTCTTGCTTAAATGACTGTATGAAGCCTAAGTCCAAGAAATCAGGAACAAAAGATAAGTTTATTCCCACTTGTCATAATTGTAGGAAGATTTGTTATATTAGACCACATTGTTATTTGTTAAAATCCCACAGGCCTTGGAATAAGCAAGTTGCTCCTAAAAAGGGCAATATTAAGAAACCTTTTTCTAATAAATATGTCCCGCCCCATAGGAAACATCTATCTCAAGAAGGTAAGAACTTTGTTTTGTGTAAGAATTCTAGCCTTAAAATTGTAGAACCTATCAAGAAGTATTTCAATAAACAAAGTCAGCCTACCTGCCATTACTGTGGTGTCACAGAACACATTAGGCCACATTGTCATCAGATCCAGCATCAGAAGCTTAGGATCAAGAAACAAGAGTCAAAGACATGTAAGTCTAGCTCTAAACCTTCCATGCCTCATCATGCTTTTCGGCAAAAACGGAAATACCCTCAAAGGGGTTCTCACTTATGCCGTCACTGTGGTAAGTATGGCCACACCAAGGTTGAATGCTTCAGAGTGAAGCCTCACAAACCTAAGAAGAATTAGATCTACGAAGGGCTTGTCAACATGATGAAGAGTGTCCTAGTCAAACTGAACAATTTGGACATGGCTTACAACCCTGCCTCTCAGGTAAATAAGGTATGGGTTTGGAAGGATGAGACCATTCATCCCTTAGGGGGAATGGACTCACCTAGTAGAGGTGTAGTCTCACCATGCCTAGGATTTTAATTCCTAAATCCTAGTGCATGCGAAGTACGTTTGCATTGCATTACTTATCATGTCATATCTTATTCATGCCTTGCATTCTGTTTGAGGAACCATTTATTTTATCCCCATATTTTCTCTTGTTGTCTTGAGAAATTTTTACAGGTATGTTTTTGGGGATGACAGAAAAAGCACGTCGGGCGGCTGCTTTTCTATCTTGGTAATTCCAAACCTCTCTCCCTTAGGTCAAGTTTGCTCTTAACTTACAAGCTAGGACTAGATATTATTTCTTGTCTTTCTTGTTACATCTTAATGCTAGATAGTTTCTTTTCTCATGTGATGAAAAATTGTGCACTATCTAAAGCTCCCCTAATGTACATTTTTTTCCTCTCGGATTTTTAGCTTTTGAAAATTCTGATGATATATATATATATATATATATATATTTTGCTAAGATGGTCAAATTGACCAACTCGCTAGTTGAACCTAGAACCCATAAATTCTGGCATTCTTTCTAGGTTGTAGCACCAAGTGATAAAAAGCATTTAAAAAATCAATAAATATGGATAAATAAAAAGATCCACTGCTTATTATGATATAAATCTGTTCTTAAACTTGTCCCTATAGAAACAGTCAGTGACCAAATTATTGCGGAAATAGATGGTCACTAAAGGACTAAGTTAAAGAAAAGTGCTGCATCTTAGGGGAAGTGTATCAAAAGATGGTGGTTAGGCCCTAGTAAAATAGGGTTTGACTTTTGATTGTTCCTTCATTGATTTTCTCTCTTGTTTAGAAAATCCAGTTGATTTAAGTCATATCAGCAAACTTCATACCTTACTGAGAAAGCTTTCACACACAGACGCATTGCAAGAGTTGAGTTATCTATTTAAAATTTAGGGTTAAATACCCCAGAGGTACCTGAGTTTTACGTGTTTTTAAATTTAGTACCTCAGTTTCATTTCGTATCACAAGTAGTACCTGAATTTGGAAGAAAAAAGCCCTAGGTAGTACCTGTCAGATTTCTCGTCCAAATTTCAACTTCTCGCCACGTGTCAACCGCTGAGGTTGACACGTGGCACCACATAAAAAAAAATTAAAAATTAAAAATTAAAAATTAAAAAATTAAAAAATGATTAAAATTAAAAAAGAAAAAAAAAAGAGGGGTGGCTGAGCCACCCCCTTTGGCCACCATGGGGGTGGCCGGCCACCCCCATTTTGGCCAAGGAGGTGGCCCAGCCCGGCCGGACTGGGCGTGGCCGAACCACCCCCGTGGCTCTAGGGGGTGGTTCGGCCACCCCCTAGGGCCAAAACCCTTCAATTTTTTTTTTTTTTTTTCAACTGTGGGGTGGCCGAACCACCCCCTATGGGGTGTTTCGGCCACCCTAGACCGGCCAAGGGGGTGGCTGGGCCACCCCTCTTTTTTTTTTTTTCTTTTTTTAGTTTTTTTTTAATTTTTTAAATTTTAATCATTTTTTAAATTTTTAATTTTTAATTTTTATTTTTTATTTTTTTGGTGCCACGTGTCAACCTCAGCGGTTGACACGTGGCGAGAAGTTGAAATTTGGACGATAAATCTGACAGGTACTACCTAGGGTTTTTTTCTTCCAAATTCAGGTACTACTTGTGATACGAAATGAAACTGAGGTACTAAATTTAAAAACACGTAAAACTCAGGTACCTCTGGGTATTTAACCCTAAAATTTATATATGTAGGGAAATTTGTGCTTATTGAATACTTAACTCTCAATTATATCTTTGCATATTTTTGAAATGCTATTTGACTGTGTTATCAGTTGATTATACATGCATGTTTTGAAGCTATTTTTAGGAAAATATATTTTTTCTATAACTTTTCTTCCAGTTTCAGATTTTCTGTGTGAAACGTCCGGACAGTCCTTCTCTTGGGTCTGGATGCATGCGGCTCAGTCGTCTGGACAGTTAAGTGACACGTCCAAACGCGCACCGTTCTGCCGAGTGCTGATCTGGCAATGGCCGTCCAGACGGGTAAGAGCAACGTTCGAATAGTTAACCTACAAGTTTGAAAATCGCATTGCTTTCTCAGCCAGCCACACACCACTGTATTTTTATTAATTTATCATGACATGTTGTGTGTTTTTCTCGCTAATTTCTCCTGAGATTTTGGCATTCTCTGAACAACTCTTCTCATTCCATGATCTTCTCTGTGTCTTCCTTTGTTCTTTTAAGTTTTTGTGCTTTTTAGAATATTGAAATATTTGTTGATTGGGATATTTTCTTGAGATATTGTGCATGGAAATTCTTTTCTATCTATGTGTTAGGTTGGTCTTGATATATTTACGCTTTATGAATTGCTGCATTGCTTATATTTGTCTTTGGCATCCAATTGACAGCCGTCATAAATACCACATTATTTTGGAACTAACATGATCTAATTCTTCTTGGTAGTGGTATTTTTGGAGATATTTCTGCTTAATTTTGTTTTAGGAATATGTCATCCAGCGACTCCCAGCACAGTGTCTGACAGATGGATCATTTGGAAAATTAATTTTGCTTGAGAGTAATATGTTCAAAATTTCCAAAGGTCTCAGGATTTAAGATGAGCTTTTCCCCCCAGCTCATGCATAGCCTTCCGTAGCATCTTCCACCAGATCTGCACTTGTTAGAGGTTCAGTGGTGACTCTTCTCATTCGTCTTGCAGACCACTTACCTAGAGGATTTCAATCTGTGGATGATCAGTTTTAGCCTTTGCAGACTCAAGCGACTGAAGGTTTTCAGCCTATAGTTCTCGGCTTCAGGAGCTAGAAGCCGAAGTAGCACAAATCTAGTTTATTGCATAGATCTCTCTCCATTCTTGCTTTTAGTGGATCAATAGGATTTGGTACTTTGAGGATTTTTGTTCCTCTCTCTATCAGTTGTTTTAAAAACTTCTGATCTTTTGGGCCATTTGTAGATTCTTCTCTATTTTCTTATTGTTTTGGATTTTCGAACGTTTATGTCTGTGGATTTTATATACTCTATTTTACCCTTGTCCTGTTGAGACACCAAGGGGGAGTATTTTATGGCTGTGGTTTTCAAACTCTGTTTTACCCTTTGTCATTTTGAGACAAAAATGGGGAGTATGTTAGTTTTTGGACCGGTCCTTGTATTTTTAACCAGTCAAATGATTTTTGTCCCAGAATAGCCAAAGGGGGGGTTTGCTAGTTTTTGGTTGGTTGCATTCTGTTTGACAAAATCATTATTATGTAATGTTGCTACTTTATCAAGGATACCATTTTATTCAGAGTCTTCATTTCAGAGATGTGCTTCAAAAAGTTCAAAGAAGATTCTGTATATTCCAAGTTAGAGAAGTCGGATCCCAAGATTCCGTCCGGTTATCCCTGTCAACCGTCTGGACGCTCATCAGTTAAGCAACATCCGTCCGGAAGATGTGGTATTTCCGTCCGGACGCCCATCAGTGTCGAGAAGCGTCGAACAGCAATCCAGTGTATCCGTCCGGACATCTCAGCAACACGTCCGGACGCTATTCATCGTTCGACAAGAAATCCGATTTTCTCTTTAGACACATATATGGGAAGACAGCTGCACACGTTCGGATGATTGGTCTACACCATCTGGAAGCTATCCTTGATAAGGCAAGACGTGAAAAAGAATTTGAAAAATAAAAATGACTTCTAACACAAAGCAAGTGTGTGTGTGCACAAAGTGTTAACAAAATAATATCTATGCAAAATTTAAAAGGCACAAGAATTTTTGTTAACGAAGTGGAAAACTCAATATGAGAAAAACCACTCCGGGGCAGCCAAACCCAGGATATCCACTATTCAGAAGACAAGACTAGTTACAAAGTAGTAACACTCACATACCCCTGATGCAATGGTCGTACCTTGCACTTTAACGTGTAGCCTAACACGAACACCTCTAAATAGGTCTCCTACCTGAAGGGGTCTCCAATGAAATCCTTTACCTTAGGGCCAACCCCTAAGATAGACTTCAGATCAGCGCAACAAAAGCACACACAACAATGGCTTTAGAAAGACTAACTCAGCAAAATAATCTCACAATATAACTCTCTAAGCTCCAAGAAATTCAATATCGAATTCTTGCAGTTTTCAAGCCTAGGGACCTTTATTTATAGGCAGCAGGTTCAACTGAGCCTCTGGCTTGATAAAACCTAGGCGCCGTCCGAATGGTAGACATAAGGCATATGGACAGACAACTGTGCGATCGACTTTCCAAAATTTGCTGAAATTCTTTCCTGATTTGAGCCGCTTCCAGACGGTGTTGCCTTATCCTCCGGACGGTCGCACTTCAGCTGCACACAATTTCCATATTGAGGCTTTGTGCGTCCGGACCAAGGGGATGGTCGTCCGGACAGTTGATCTGATGGATGTAATTTCCATATATGATGCTCACGAGTCCGGACCAAGTAGACTAGAGTTCGGATGTCTAGATTTTGAATGCGATACTTGCCTTATGGATGAGCGCGTCCGGATGGGAATCCACATCGTCCGGACGGTTGCAGCGGTCTTCCCATATATGTGTTTTGGAAAGAAATCCTGAAGCTTGGTTGAACACTGAGTGTCGTCCATACATGCTATTGAAATGTCCTGATGGATGCAAGTTGGAATAGTTCGAAGCTTCTTGACACAGAGGAAGGTCCGGATGGAAAGTTCTCGTCGTCCGAATGGTTAATGCTTTGGATAGTTGGGCGTCCGGACGGTATATCAAGTCGTCCGGACGGCTAGCAGGAACAGGATTTTTTTTTACTTGTAGATTGTGCAAAATCTTCTGAAAGCACTCTGAATAGCGGAATCCCTGTTAAAAAGCATTATTACAAAGAAGTGATTTTGTCCAACAGAATGTGGCCAATTACAAACTAACAAACTCCCCCTTTGGCCATTCTAGGACAAAAATCACTTGACCGATTAAAAATACAATCCTGGTCCAAAATAAAAATTACTCCCTCTTTTGTCACAAAGGGACAAAAGGTAAAACATAGTAATAGGAAACAAACACACCAAAAATTACTCCCCCTAAAGGTCTCAGAAGGACCAGGGTAAACAGAGTAATATAATCCAAGAGTTTTTAAACAAGTTTAACAAAATATCCAAAACAAGATACATCAACAACAACAAAGAGAAAAAAAATCCGGATGCATCTGTCATCGGTGCATCATCCTCATCATCACTGCTGGACGGATGATGGTACTTAAGACACTCCTACAGATCCAGCTGGTTCTACTCTACACGGAGGTTAATGGAGTGAACCTCCGGCTGCATGGCAGAGATGGACTGCTACATGGATGACATGGATAGCTGCATGGAACTTATGCCCCCCTGAATAGCAGCCAAAGCCTCCATAATCTGAGAATAGCTGGCCTCCTACTATGGTGGCGAAACAGTCTGAGAAGAGGATGCCACATCCGGTATACCTACAGGAATAGGAGGAGGTGGGGGCACGTCATCATCCTGATCATCTTGCCGCAGCTGAGCATTGGACTTCAACAGAGTCTGCTTGCTGATAGGATCCTGGATCTTCATCTTCAGCTTGCCAACAATACTGATACCTATCTGTAGAATAATCTGTGTGATAGGCAGCCAAATGGGAGACCGGTATTGCCCTCATCACGGGCCTCTGAAATAACGCCCAAAATATGCTTGTACAAACAGAAAGGCAAGCGAAGACTGATGGCATAGACGAACTGGGCCCTCTTCAATATCAGGTCACTGCTTTTGACAACGAGCCAAAGGTTGTGTGGACAATCTTGGCTAGCATGCGGTGTGGGGTAGATAAGGCACCGATGCTGATGGTGGTGGCGCACTCCTCTCCTTAGGGAATTGCATGGAAATATTCTCTAAGATCATCCTGAGAATGAGGGATTACCACCTTATTATACGAGCTGCCAGGGATCTGGAGAACAGGCACCCCTATGAACTGACTGATGATCTGGGGATCAACAATGATGGAATGTCCATTTACAGTGGACTGAAGCACCACCCCGTGGTCATCATCCTGAACCACCTTGAGGTTGGTATAAAATAATCTGACCAGCCTGGTGTATACAACACAGGCACAAGTGTGCTGATACCCCCAATGGTAGGTCTGGATAGTGTCGTGGATACTGCCCAGAGGAGCCACCGTGATGTCTGAACAGACCACATTTCTCTCGGCAATGACTGGTCTGTCCATAATTTTTGCTCGACGGGCTGCCATATCTCCCTTTGTCCTCTGTCGGACTCTTCACTGTAGACTGCCGGCAGACATAATTTTGCAAAAGTAACCAACAAGATTTTGCCAATAATAATCCAAAGAAAAATTCTTATTAGTTCACATAGAAAATTCGACATTATAAAGGCAGTAAAATGGACTTTTCCAAAATTACAAACAGGAAATATCACAATACAGTCCAGATAATCCCAACACAGCAGATATCACAAATATGCATTTTATACTCTTAAAAATATTCCCAAAATAATCAATATTCTAACAATTTAAAAAAAACTGAAAAGAATAAAGTTAAATAGAAAAAGATCCTGGAATGAGGAGCGTAATGCACAAAAGGACAAAAGAGGGAGAGATAATGGAAAAATCTCGAGAAATCACTCACTAGAAGCCAAAAGAGAGGAGAAAATCGAGTGGGGTAGCTCAAAAATGCGGTGGCTAGGGTTTATAAAACCAGTTGGGTCCCCATCCGGACGGCACATTAACCCGTCCGGACACGCGTTGCCTCGTAAACATGTGACAAGCCACACGCGTCCGAACGTGTACCCTGACCGTCCGGCTATTGGAGCCGCGGGCGTCCGGCTATTAGAGCCCGGCTGTTTGAGCCACACCCGTCCAGACTCAAAGAGAGACCGTTCGGACGCTTCACACTGAAAAGACAGAAACTGAGGAATAAATTTGAAGAAATTATTTTTCCTAAAGTCAGCTTCAGAACACGCATGTATAATCAACTAATAAAGCAATCAAACAGCATCTTAAAACTATGCAGAGACATAAAAGAGAGTTCAGAGTTCAATTAAAGATTTTCCTATAGACAGGAAATTTTAAATAGATTACTCAACTCATGCAATGCGTGTATGTGTGAAGACATTTCTCAAAAGGTATGACTTTCAATGCTATGACAAAAAACAACCAGATTTTCTAGACAAGAGAGAAAATGAGTGAAAGATTAGTCAAAAGTCAAACCTTATTAATTACTAGGGCCTAACTACCCTCATCTGATATACTCCTCCTAAGATGCAACATTCAATTGTTTTACTTGTACCATGAAGGACAAGGTAAATTTTACTTGCACCATGAAGGACAAGGTACATAGCTAATTCAGCACATAAGTAGTGAATATTCATACATAGCACATAATTCATAAGAGTAACTGCTTGATTCTTTTGATGCTGCAACCTAGAAAGAGTGCCATAATTTTTAGGTTCTAGGTTCAACTTGCATTTTGGTCAATTTGACCATCTTAACAAAAACCTCTTCTCTTATTCAGAATTTCCAGAAGCAAAAAGTCAGAGAAGGAAAGATATACCTTTAGGGGAGTCTTGGATAGTGTACATTTTCATCGCATGAGGAAAAAAGCTATCTAACTTTTGCATATACAAGAAAAACTTGGCAGATATAGTTATAAACTCTCAATCATATCTAAGCAAAGTAAATTAATGCATAAAGAATTGAGATATCAAGTAAAAACACAAGCAATATCTGACATGCCAAGAAAAGAAGAAAATTCCTGCAATTTCTCCCCAATTTTTTTTTTAATTATTAAACAAAATGCTATATGGAAATGACATCATATAACATGCAAAGGCATGATCAAACCTGTGTAAGCTCGATGTTGCCAATACAGAAAAACAGTTGCTCGACCTGCTTTTTCTGTCTTCCCTACATAGTACCTGCAATATTCTCTCAAGAGAAATAGGGGGCAAAACAAAACTGGTTCCTAGATTGCATAGTAAGCACAAAATATAGCAAGTAAAAGTCAAGCAATCAAACCTGATACCTTAGGATTAGGAACTAAATCCTAGGCATGAGTACCTTCACCAACTAGGTGAGTCTATTCCCCCTTATGGGGTGAATGTCTTTCTTCTTTCTGACCCAAGCCTGCCTTCCTGTGGGTGGTTGCTGGCAGGACTTCATTTGTTGACCCTTCCACTCCATCATGCTTTGCATCCAAATAGGTGGCTCCCTGTAGTATTGATCATCTTCCACCTTCTGTGACCTTTTAGAATGCTTGGATTTGGTCTTCGATTTGCCACTATGATTGGCAGGTACAAATCGCTGCAGAGGCCGCTGATGCTGAGATGCTTGGTGCCGTGGTGCATGAGACCAAGGCGCTTGATATTGAGGTGCCTGATGCCTTGGTGCTTGATTCCATGGAGCATGATAAGGAGCTTGATAGCATGGAGTTTGGTGCTGGGCTAGAGGTCTTGTGCTATAATTTCCTTGTTAGGGCACTTCTTTCTTGACCTTTGCTTTCTGTGCTTTAAGAAAGGAGCACTAGGGTCGGACATTCCCACTTAGACCACACTGATGGCATATCAGAGATTTTCTAATGGAATGGGGCATCTGAGTGCGTAGAATATCTCCATTAATTTTGTACTTCCCTTTATCTTCAACAGTGGGAGGAGGCTCTAGGACTGCAGGCTTAACAAAGACAGTCCTGGAAGTAGAGGGAGTATCAAAGGGAGGAGCTACATACCCGAGACTAGTCTTGTCGGTTGAGCTCTTCTGGATAGATAGCATGTGAGTTAGCTTTTCATCAGTAACTCTTACTACTTGGAGCTATGTCTCTAGCAACTTCTCCTCTAGCTCTTGTATTTTGTGCAATAATGAACTCTTCTCAGTCTAGAAACTGTTCTGATCATGAATGTGCTGCTTACGACCTTCCCTCAGCTTTTCGAACTCTATATAGAGAGTTTTATAGGCCTCATTGAGTTCTTCCCCATCATCACTATGCTCTGAGTAAGAATCTTCTTCTTCAACATAAGGAGCCACAAAGGCTAGAAATTTCTCTTGCTCAGGAGCTTCTTCTTCTTCGCACTCATCACTGAGAGTCACGTTATAAGCCTTCCCCTTAACTTGCTTGAGATTCCCACAATCAGCCCGGATATGCCCAAACCCTAAGCATTCATAACATCTTGGACCCCTGGGATCTTTCTTCTCTGCTTCCTCAGGTTTAGCTTCTTTGGGGACCATCTTCATTTTTTTCGAAAAATTTCTTCTTGAATCGCTCATTTCTCATTAATCTTCTGAAATTTTTGGCCAGCATGGCCACAACCTTTTCTTCGTCCTCAGAGTCGTCTCTAGATGAGACTTCGACCTTCTTCTTGGAAGCTTTAAGAGCAATGGTTTTCAGCTTCTTCACTGGGGGCAAGGACAGCTCATAAGTTTGAATAGATCCCACAAACTCTTCAATCTTCATTTCATCTAGATCTTTGTTCTCTTCGATTGTAGTTACCTTGATCCTGAAACGCTCAGGCAAAGATCTTAGAATTTTGCGGATGAGTTTTACATTCGAGACAGTTTTCCCAAGACTCACCATTTGGTTTCTTAGGTCGCTCATCTTGGAGTAAAACTCTCCAAATGTCTCATCCTCCAACATCTTAATTTCTTAAAATTTGGAAGTCAACATTTGAAGTTTGGCAGATTTTACAAGTTTAGTGCCTTCATATGTTGTTTCCAGAATTTGCCACGCTTCTTTAGCGAACTCACTATTTGAAATTCTCAGAAATTCAGATGGTAAGAGTGCTTGAGAAAGTGCATGGGGGGCTTTATCATTGGAAAGTCGCTCATTTTTCTCAGTGACTAGTTCGAGCGTTGCATCTGCTGGCTAAGTTCAACCAATTTCAACAATACTCCAACAGTCAATGGATTTTAAAAAGAATCGCATACGGGCTTTCCAATTGCCATAGTACGTACCATCAAATGCAGGAACTGTATTAAGACTTTGAGACATTTTATCAAATAGAAGTCAAAATAACACTCAAGAATTAAATCTTAAACAGAGTGAACCTGGCTCTGATAGCAAATAAAAAATTAAAATGACTTCTAACACAAAGCAAGTGTGTGTGTGCACAAAGTGTTAACAAAATAATATCTATACAGAATTTAAAAGACAAAAAATTTTGTTAACGAAGTGGAAAACTCAATATGAGAAAAACCACTCCGGGGCAGCCAAACCCAGGATATCCACTATTCAGAAGACAAGACTAGTTACAAAGTAGTAACACTCACATACCCCTGATGTAATGGTCATACCTTGCACTCTAACGTATAGCCTAACGCGAATGCCTCCCAACCAGGTCTCCTACCTGAAGGGGTCTTCAATGGAATCCTTTACCTTAGGGACAACCCCTAAGATAGACTTCAGATCAGCGCAGCAACAGCACACACAACAATGGCTTTAGAGAGACTAACTCAGCACAAAAATCTCGTAATATAACTCTCTAAGCTCTAACGAATTCAATATCAAATTCTTGCAGTTCTCAAGCCTAGGGACCTCTATTTATAGGCTGCAGGTTCAACCGAGTGTCTGGCTTGAGAAAACCTAGGCGCCGTCCGGACTATAGACATAAGGCGTCTGGACGGACAACTGTGCGATCGACTTTCAAAAATTTTGCTGAAATTCTTTCCTGATTTAAGCCACGTCCAGACAGTGTTGCCCTGCCGTCTGGATGGTCGCACTTCAGCTGCACGCAATTTCCATATTGAGGCTTCGCGCGTCCGGACCAAGGGGATGGTCGTCCAGACGGTTGATCTGATGCACGCAATTTCCATATATGATGCTCGTGCATCTAGATGTTTGGATTTTGAATGCGATACTTGCATTATGGATGAGCGCATCCGGACGGGAATCCACATCTTCAGGACAGTTGCAGCAATCTTTCCATATCTGTGTTTTGGAAAGAAATCCTAAAGCTTGGTCGAACACTGAGTGTCGTCCGGACGTGCTACTGAAATGTCCGGACGGATGCAAGCTGGAACAGTTCGAAGCTTCTTGACATAGAGGAAGGTCCGGACGGAAAGTTCTCGTCGTCCGGACGAATGATGCTTTGGACAATTTGGCGTCCGGACGGTATATCACGTCGTCCGGACCGCTGGCAGGGAACCAGATTTTTCTGACTTGTAGATTGTGCAGAATCTTCTGAAAGCACTCTGAATAGCGGAATCCCTGTTAAAAAGCATCATTACAAAGAAGTGATTTTGTCCAACAAAATGTGGCCAATTACAAACTAACAGAATTGCAACCGTCCGAACGTCAAGGCAACACCATCCGAATGCCAGTCCCTATTATGGCAATTGCGTGCAGCAGAGGTGCAACTGTCCGGACGCTAGGGCAACACAGTCTGAACAAGGCCTTATTCAGGAAAGAATTTCAAATCTTTTTGGAAAGTCGGTTGCAGAGTTCACCGTCCAAATGCCTTCAGCTACCGTCCAGACGCCCCCTAGAGAAAATTGTATCAGAATCGATTTAGGTCTTCTCATCCTATAAATAGAGGCCTCTAGGCATGTAAAACTTACGAATTCGGTATTGAATTCCTTAGAGCTTAGAGAGTAATATTTTAGAGTATTTGTGATGATCTGCTAATTCTCAAGCCGTTGTCATTGTGTGTTGTTGTTGTGTTCTTCATTGAAGTCTATCTTAGGGAGGAACCCTAAGGTAAAGGAATTTATAGAAGACCCCTTCAAGTAGGAGACTTGGTTGGAAGGCGTTCACGTTGGATTACATGTTAGAGTGCTAGATACGATTGCTGCATTAGGTATGTGAGTGTTACTGTCTATGTACTAGCTTTGTCTTCTAATAGTGGATTTTCTGGGTTTGGCTGCCCCGGAATGGTTTTTCTCTTAATTGAGTTTCCACTTCGTTAACAAAATAATTGTGTCATTTAAATTCCACTTTTACATTACTTTGTTACACATTGTGCACACACACATGGTATATTAGAAGTCAATTTATTTTTCAGATTGAGAGTTCATGCTGATATCTGCTAAAGTTCTTCTGCTGCATCTTAATGCTAGATAGTTGCTTTTCTCTTGCGATGAAAAAATGTGCACTATCCAAAGCTCCCCTATTGTACATATTTTGTTTACTCTCTGATTTCTAACTTCCGTAAATTCTGTCTTGAGAGAGATGTTTTTGCTAAGATGATCAAATTGATCAACTCGCTAGTTGAACCTATAACCCATAAACTCTGGCATTCTCTCTAGGTTGCAGCATAAGCAATAAAGAACAGCATTTAAATTTCAGTAAATCTGGATTCAAAAGATCCTCCGCTTATATGCTTGAAAATGTTCTTGAACTTGTCCCTATAAAAACAGTCAGTGACCAAATCATTGCCGAAATAGACGGTTACTAAATGACTAAGTAAAAGAAAAGTGCTGCATCTTAGAGGGAGTCTATCAGATGAGGGTGGCTAGCCCTAGTAAAATAAGGTTTCACTTTTGAATGATCTAACATTGATTTTCTCTCTTGTTTAGAAAATTCAGTTGTTTTAAATCATATCAGTAAACATCATACCTTATTGAGGAAACTTTCACACACACGCATAGCATGAATTGAGTAAACTATTTAAAATTTCTAGGGGTAATTACCTTTTCCCCCCATCAACTACTAGCCATTGTCAACATACCCCTATGAACTGACATCTTGATCAAAAAAGATGATCCAACTACCAACTTTACAAATATTGCCCCCTTCCGTCAGTCTAATTCGTGAAAAGACTTAAATACCCTAACTCAAATTCAAAAATGACATAAATGCCCTCAACTTTTTAAATATATTAATTTTAATTTTTTTTTATTAATTACTATTGGAGGGCATTTTGATCTTGAAACCAAAATCAATGAAAAGACTTCTCCTGTGTCCGGATGCGTGTGGCTTTGATGTCCGGACAATTATGTGATACGTTCAAACTCACGCGGTTTTTCGAACGCTGATCTGGCAGCATGCGTCCGGACAGAAACCTTACAGGGTAAAAATCGCGTTCTTTGTTTTCTTTGCCTTTCGCACAGCACTGCATTGTTTAGTATCTTTGTCATATTGTGTGTTTTTCTCGCAATTTTATCTTGAGATTTTGGCATTCTCTACACATCTCTTCTCATTCCCAGGTATTTTCTTTGACTTTCCTTGTTCTTTTAAGCTCTGTCTTTTTATAATAAAGGAATTTTTGTTGATTGGTGTTAGTTTTTGTGTTGGCTACATTCTCTTGGACAAAATCACTATCATGTAATGTTGCTAATTTCACAGGGATACCGTATCAATTCAAAGTTTATCGTTCGAACGGCCTAGTGAATCGCCTGGACACTTATCAGTCAATAACATAAACAATGATGCTTTTAATCAGGGTTTAGTCAGTTTTCAGAAGTCTTCTTCAAAGATATGTTTCTAGAAGATTCTATGCGGATTTCAAGACAGTGTAGTCAGATCCCTTGCATCCATCTGGACAATGTGGTATTCCGTCTGGATGCTCATCAGTCAAGCAACATTCGTCCGGACGACATGATATACCGTCTGGACGTCCAACTGTCCAAAGTAAAAAAATAAAAGGACTTCTAATTTTAAGACAAGTGTGTGTAAAGTGTGCAACAAAAATAACAATGCGGAAAGTAAAACAACACACAGATTTTTGTTGACGAAGTGGAAACTCAATCAAGAGAAAAACCACACCGGGGCAGCCAAACCCATGAATTCCACTATTCAGAAGACAAAGCTAGATACAAGATAGTAACACTCACATTAACCCGATGCAGTGGTCGTACCTTGCTCTCTGACGTGTAACCCAACACGAACGCTTCCCAACCAGGTCTCCTACCTAAAGGGGTCTTCAATGGAATCCTTTACCTTAGGGCCAACCCCTAAGATAGACTTCAGATGTAGCGTAGCACACTTGTAACGGCTTCAGAGGGATCTTGAACTTCTCTAAGCTCTTGTGGAATTCAATACCGAATTCTTACAGTTCTCAATGCCCAGGGACCTCTATATATAGGCTGAGGTGCAAAATGGGCGACTGCAGTAATATGTACGGACACCATACGGACGCCATCCAGACGGAGAACCTGGGCCGTCTGGACGGGCAACAGTGCAACAGGATTTTTCAAAAATTTTGCTGAAAATCTTTCCTGTTTAAGAGCCGCGTCCGGACGGTGAGACACTAACGTCCGAACGGTTGCATGTCCGCTGCAAGTAATTTTCATATAAGGCTTCGCGCGTCCGGACCAAGGTGGATGAACGTCCGGACGGCAATTCTTCAACACGCAATTTCCATATCTGCTATGCGCGCGTCCGGACCATGAGAGGCAGACGTCCGAACGGTTGAAGTCGAATCGACAATTTCCATATTAGTTGCACGCGCATCCAAACCAGGACTGACAGATGTCCAGACAGTGATATTTGAATTGTGATTCTTGCCTTAAGGGGACACGCGTCCGGACGGGATACCACATCGTCCGGACGGTTGATTGATCTTCCCTTTCTTGGAGCTTGGAAAGAATCTGAGGCTGTTCGAGTACTGAGAGGCATCCGGATGTGCTGCTGAAACATCCGGACGAATGCAAGCCGGGTAGAAGCTTCTCGATACAGTGGAGAGTTCGGACGGAAAGAGCACGTCGTCCGAACGGTATGGCATGTCGTCCGGACGGATGGAACAGTAGATAGATAGGCGTCCGGATGGGATGACACATCGTCCGGACGGCTGACAGGGAACTTGAATTCGTCAATCTTTTTCGTAGTGCAGAGTCTTCTGAAAATGCTCTGATAAGTGGAATCCATGTTTATAGCATCTTTTACAAATAAGTGATTTTGTCCAAACAGAATGAGGCCAAAATACTAACACAAAGCATTATCCGTCCTGATGACGAGAACTTTCCATCCAGACCTTCCTCTGTGTCGAGAAGCTTCGAACTGTTCTAGCTTGCATCTGTCCGGACGTTTCAGCAACACGTCCGGACGACACTCAATGTTCGACTAGCTATGGGATTTCTTTCCAAAACATAAATATGGGAAGATCGCTGCAACCGTCCGAACGATGTGAATTCCCATCCGGACGAGCTCATCCATAAGACAAGTATCGCATTCAAAATTCAGACGTCCGGACGCCAGTCTTCATGGTCCGAACACACGAGCTACTTATATGGAAATTGCGTGCATCTGATCAACCATCTGGACGACCATTCTCTTGGTCCGGACGCGCGAAGGCTTAATATGAAAATTGCGTGCAGCTGAAGTGCGACCGTCCGAACGACAAGGCAACTCCGTCCGGACGTGGCTCAAATCAGGAAACAATTTCAACAAATTTTTGGAAAGCCGATCACACAGTTGTCTGTCCGGACTCCCAATGACTACCATTCGGACGGTGCCTAGGTTTTATCAAGCCGTTGCCAAGTGCTGTTGCTGTACTGAAACTGAAGTCTATCTTAGGGCTTGGCCCTAAGGTAAAGGATTCTATTGAAGACCCCTTCAAAGTAAGAGACTTGGTTGGGAGGCGTTCGTGTTGGGTTACACGTTAGAGTTCAAGGTACAACCACTGCATAAGGGTATGTGAGTGCTACTGCTTTGTAACTAGCTTTGTCTTCTGAATAGTGGATATCCTAGGTTTGGCTGCCTGGAGTGGTTTTTCTCTTAACTGAGTTTCCATTTCATCAACAAAATATCTGTCTCTTTTAATTCTGCATTTTGATATTACACCTCTTTATCATGAATTCGTCTCAGTTATCTAATGAGGATTCTGATATTGAGCTCTCTAAAGTTTTTGCTAAATTGGATAAAATGGTTTCTACAAAAGAGCTCAAAAAGGTGAAGCAAGAAAAGAGTCATTGATTATAGAATTTTTTGAATCACATGTTTTAATTGACTCTTTGAAATCTGAGAATGCCATGTTGCTTAATACTATTAATGAACTTGAGAATAAATTGGAAAAATACTCAAGTGATAATTTGAAAAGCATGTTATGTATTCATTCAGATATTTCTAACAAGCCTGATTTAACACTTGATGATTTAAGTACTTCTACTTCACATGCTTCTGATTCTGAATTAGATTCTGTTGATATTAAGACTGTGATCGTAGATGCAACTTTTTCTGAAAATTCTTGCTTAAATCATTGTGTGAAGCCTAACTCCAAGGATTTGGGAACACAATGTAAGTTAGTTCCTATTTGTCATCACTGTGGGAAGATTGGTCATATTAAACCAAAGTGTTATTTGTTAAAATCTCACAGACCTTGGAAGAAGCAGGACGATTCCGAAAGGAGTTATATTGAGAAAACCTCTTCAGATAAATATGTCCCTCCCCATAAGAGCCATATACTTTGTTGTTTGTGAAAATGATAATCTTAAATTTGCAAAGTCTTTCAAGAAGCATTTCAGCAAACGAAGTCAGCCTACCTGCTATCATTGTGGTGTCTCTGGACACATCAGGCCACACTGTCCTCAGATCCGACATCAGCAACCTTGGATCAGGAAAACCGAGCAAAAGACAGGTAAGTCTAGCTCTAAACCTTCCAAGCCTCATCATGCTCTTTGGCAACAGCGGCATTATCCTCAAAAGGATTCTCCCTCATGCCATCACTGTGGTAAGTATGGCCACATCAAAGTCGAATGCTTCAAAGTCAAGCCTCACAAGCCCAAGAAGAATTAAACCAATGAAGGGCTTGTCAACATGATGAAGAATGTCCTAGTCAGACTGATCAATTGGGACAAGGCTCACAACCCTGCCTCACAAGTAGAGAAGGTATGGGTAAGGAATGATGAGATCATTCGCCCCTTGAGGGGAAGTGGACTCACCTAGTAGGTGAGGTCTCCCATGCCTAGGATTTTGGTTCCTAAATCCTAGTGCATGCAGGTATGTTTGCATTGCATTGTTTATAATGTCATATCTTATTCATGCCTCGTATTCTGTTTGAAGAACCGTTTATTTTATACCCCATATTTTTCTCTTGTTATCTTCGAATCTTCTGCGGATATTTTTTTGGGGGGATGACAATTAAAAGCACGTCGGGCAGCTGCTTTTCTGTCTTGGTATTTCTAAACCTCTCTCCATGAGGGCAGGTTTGATTTTACCCTACATGCTGGGACTAGATGTCATTTCCTTTTCCATAATCATGTCTTTGTTGTTTTCTGTTTATTGGTTTTCAACAAATAAAAAAAAAAATTGGGGAGAAGATACGGAATTTTTATTTTTTCTTTTGATAGCTTTTCAGATATTGTATATATTTTTGCCTGATATTTCAGTTCATTGTACATTAATTGAATATGCTTATATATGATTAAGAGTTTATGTCTGATATCTGCTAAGTTTTCCTGTTACATCTTAATGATAGATAGTTACTTTCCTCATGCGATGAAAATGTGCACTATCCAAGGCTCCTCTAAGGTACATCATTTTCCTCTCTAACTTCTTGCTTCTGGAAATTCTAATGAGAGAGAAGTTTTTGATTAGATGGTCAAATTGACCACTATGCTTGTTGAACCTAAAGCCTAAAAAATCTAGCATTCGCTCTAGGTTGCAACACCATAAGAAACAAGCAGTTATTCTTCTGAATTCTATGTTATATGCTTATATTCACTGCTTCTGTACTGAATTATTTTCATATCTTGTCCTCCATGATGCAAGTAAAATTTTATCTTATCCTTCATAGTACAAGTAAAACAATTAGATGCTGCATCTTAGAGGGAGTGTATCAGATGAGGGTGGCTAGGCCCTAGTAAGATAAGGTTTGACTTTTGACTGATCTAACATTTATTTTCTCTCTTATTTAGAAAATCCAGTTGCTTTAAGTCATATCAGTGAACTTCATACCTTATTGAGAAAGCTTTCACACACACACGTATTCCATGAGTTGAGTAATCTATTTAAAATTTCTATCTGCAAGAAAATTTGTGCTTATTGAATACTTAACTCACATTTATATCTTTGCATATTTTTGCAATTCTATTTGACTACTTTATCAATTGATTATATATGCGTGTTCTGAAGCTAACTTTAGGGAAAAATATTTTTCTGCAAATTTTTCTCAAGTTTCAGATTTTCAATGTGAAACATCCGGACGAGCGCAGTCTTGCCGTACTCTGACCTTCCAATAACCGTCCGGACGGTTAAGTGACATGTCAGGACGGGATCTCTACAGGTTTAAGACTTGTGTCTCTTTCTCTGCCATACACACATCTTTGCATTTATATTGATTTATCATGTCATGTTGTGTGTTTTTCTCGTCGATTTTCCCTGAGATTTTGGCATTCTCTGCACATTTCCTCTCATTCCATGGTATTTGCAGTATTTTCCTTTGTTCTTTTAAGTTTTTTTTCTTTTTAGAATATTCGAATATTTGGTGATTGGAATTTTTTTGAGATATTGTTTCCTATTCTGTCTGTGTGTTGGGTTGATATTGATATATCTGGGTCATTTGGATTGCGATCTTTTCTTTTGTAGTACTTGGGCATCCAATTGACAACTGTCATCATACCACTTTCTTTTTGGGACTAACAGGATCTAATATTTCTTTGTGGTGTTATTTTTGGAAATATTTTTGTTGAAACCTTTCTAGGAATATGTCGTCCAGCAGCTCCCAACATAATATCTGACAGATGGATCCTTTGGAAAACTGACTGTTGTAGAAGTCGGGTGTTCAAATTCCAAAGGTCTCAGACCAATTGCTTAGAGGATGTCAATCTGCGGATAACCAGTTTCAGGCTTTGCAAAATCAAGAGATTGAAGGTTTTTTAGTCCATGGTTCCCGGCTTCCTAAGCTAGAAGCCGAAGTAGTACAAATCTAGCTTTTTATACGGATTTCTCTCCGTTACTTAATTTCAGTGGATCAGCAGGATTTGGTACTGGGAGGATTTTTGTTCCTCTCTTTTGGGCCACTTGCAAACTCTTCTCTATTTTCCTATTCTATATCTATGGATTTCATATACTCTGTTTACGCTTGTCCTGTTGAGACATCAAGGGGGAGTATTTATTACTGTGGTCATTCTATACTCTGTTTTACTGTTTGTCCCTTTGAGACAAAAAGGGGGAGTACATGTTTGATTTAGACCAAAAATTGATGTGGTCTCTTGTTTACCAAAATATATCAATAATAAAATTACCACTCGCAATAGTATGAATCCTTATAGGATAGGGCTATGTTGAGGGTGTCGAACCTCAAGGACTGCAGGGGTATTGCTATCAAGTTTATGAAGATTAAAAATAACTAATGAAAAGATTGTTGAATTGTAATTAACTAAAGTGCATAAAATAAACGTAAAAGAGAATTGAAATATAAGAGAGAGAGAGAGAGAGAGAGAAAGAGTAGAGTATTGACTTCACCGCTACCCGCACATCAATGGTTAATCATATTTAATTAGAGAAATTCATTCTATGCATGCTATAAATAAACAAGAAATTACCATATTAAAGCATAAGTATAATCCATCTTCGGTTGGCACGGACCGTCCACCTAACTACTAAGATGCGGTACGACCCATCTTCCCTAGGCATGGATTAGCTATGTCTTTAAAAGGATACATACAATCAATGAAAAAGTATAACCCATCTTCGGTTGGCACGAATCGTCTACCTAAATTACACTAAACTAGGGTGTAGTACGATTCGTCTTCCCTAGGCATGGCCTATCTAATCCTCTTGATCATATGTCAATTGAACCCGTTGTATAATTATCATTCTCATAATCACAGAAAATAAGAATGATTTGAGTTCAATAAAGGTAAAAAGCTTTCTAAGACAAGAGAATAATTCTACCAATATTGAATATGAATTGAAGAACAATTGCATTAAAAGATGAAGAACAATATCAAATTGTAGCAATTCTCATAATTATACAACCAACATGCATAAACTAAAATTCTCTAAATTAAAATACAATCAAACCATTGTGCTTGGATAGGGCTACATCAATACCCTACAAAGGTTTTTAGCCGCTCATGAAGTTGCTGCAATGGCCTCTTGCCATGATTACTTCTCTTCAACTCTTCAAGCCTTCAAGAAGTTTTTCTCTGAATTTGCTCTAGGTAGCAGTGTGTCTTTCTTCAATGTTTAGAGGCCTATTTATAGAGATTAGGAGAGGCCTAGAAGCTCTTGTAATTCCAGAAAAATCGTCTCTTGAGTCTTCTTGTCCAAGTAGGAGATTGAAACTTCAATCCAAGTAGGAAAAGGATTCCAAATTCGGCCAGAATTGCGGTCCTTTATTGTGAGGAGATTTTGATATAGTAAACGTCCGAATTTGGGAAAGCCTATTTCTAACATATTTGTTGAATTTTTTATTAGCTTTCCAACTCTACCAATTTTATTATAATCCGATATCTGACGCAAAAGTTATGATCCAACCACTGAGACATATGCAGAATCCAAATTTGAATCCAATCCGATTTTGACTCTTAGTAGAGAAATTCCGATTTAATCCTTCACCACATCATATAGGTATTCTATTATGATTGGTTAAGCTTAAACATATCTTCTAGGTCTTCTCAAAGTGTGCTTTAAGCCCAAAATTAATGGAATTAATTGCATCTTTATTTAAACCTGAAAACAATAAAACAACACAAAATCAAACAAATAACAATGCTAAGGAATTAACATATATAAGTTAAGGGGCTTGAATGTGTAACATTCAACGCTTATCAACCGGGATTGTATATTTAACCCGGTCAAGTGATTTTTGTCCCTGAATGGCCAAATGGGGAGTTTATTAGTTTTTGTGTTGGCTGCATTCTGTTGGACAAAATCACTATCATGTAATGTTGCTGATTTCACAGGGATGTCGTATCAGTTCAGAGTCTTCAAATATTCAGAGTTTATTTCTCTGATATGGAAAGGGCCTTATTATGGCAAGATTAGTGTCACAAGCATCAAGAAGGAATTGCCTGGACTCCAAGAAGACTCTGTAAAGTCTACAGCTCAACAAAATTCAGATCTCGAGTTTATCGTCCAAACGGCCTAGTGAAACGCCTGGACACTTATAAGTTAGTAACATAAACAATGATGCTTTTAACCAAGGTTCAGTTAGTTTTCAGAAGTCCTCTTCAAAGATATGTTTCTAGAAGATTCTGTGCGGATTTCAAGACAGTGTAGTCAGATTCCTTTCATCCGTCCGGACGACATGGTATTTTGTTCGGACGCTCATCAGTCAAGCAACATCTGTTCGGACGACATAATATACCGTCCAGACGTCCAACTGTCCAAAGCATCATCCGTCCGGACGACGAGAACTATCCGTCCGGACCTTCCTCTGTGTTGAGAAGCTTCAAACTGTTCCAGCTTGCATCCGTCGAGACGTTTCAGCAGCACGTCTGGACGACATTCAGTGCTCAACCAGCTATGGGATTTCTTTCCAGAACACAGATATGGGAAGATCGTTGCAACCGTCCGGCCGATGTGGATCCCCGTCCGGATGCGCTCATTCATAAGGTAAGTATCGCATTCAAAATTCAGACGTCTGGACGTCAGTCTTCATGGTCCAGACGCACGAGCATCATATATGGAAATTGCGTGCATCAGATCAACTGTCTGGACGACCATCCCTTTGGTCCGAACGCGCGAAGCCTCAATATGGAAATTGCGTGCAGCTGAAGTGCGACCGTCCGGACGACAAGGCAACATGTCCGGACGCGGCTCAAATCAGGAAAGAATTTCAACGAAATTTTGGAAACCCGATCGCATAGTTGTTTGACCGGACGCCCTATGACTACTGTCCGGACGGCGCCTAGGTTTTATCAAGCCAGACGCTCAGTTGAACCTGCAGCCTATAAATAGAAGTCCCTAAGCTTGACAACAGCAAGGATTTGGTATTGAATTTCGTAGAGCTTAGAGAATTATATTTCAAAGTTGTTGTGCTATGTTGATCTCTCTCAAGCCGTTGCCAAGTGTTGTTGCTATGCTGAAACTGAAGTCTATCTTAGGGCTTGGCCCTAAGGTAAAGGATTCTATTGAAGACCCCTTCAAAGTAGGAGACTTGGTTGGGAGGCTTTCATGTTAGTTTACACGTTAGAGTTCAAGGTACGACCACTGCATAAGGGTATGTGAGTGCTACTGCTTTGTAACTAGCTTTGTCTTCTGAATAGTGAATATCCTGGGTTTGGTTGCCTCGGAGTGGTTTTTCTCTTAACTGAGTTTCCACTTCGTCAACAAAATATATGTCTCTTTTAATTCCTCATTTTGATATTTTGTTGCACACTATTGCACACACTTGTTTATATTAGAAGTCCAATAATTTTCAATTGGTATCAGAGCAGGTACACTCTGTTTAAATGATTTAATTCCTGAGTGTGATCCTTATCTCTTTGTGACTTCTATTTTTTTATTACACCTCTTTATCACGAATTCTTCTCAGTTATCTAATGAGGATTCTGATATTTTGTTGCACACTATTGCACACACTTATTTATATTAGAAGTCCAATAATTTTCAATTGGAATGTTATTTTGAGATATTGTGCATGAATATCATTTTCTGTCTTTATGCTGTGTTGATATTATTATATTTGGGTCTTTTGGATTGTTATATTTACTTTTGTATTTCTTTGTGCATCCAATTGAAAGCCGTCATAATACCACTTTTGAGCTAACAGGATATAATATTTCTTTGTTGTGATATTTTTGGAAATATTTCTGTTTAAAACTTGTTTTCAAGAATATGTCTTTCAGCGGCTCCCAGCACAGTGTTCGACAGATGGACCTTTTGGATATCTTACTTGTGAAGTCATATCTAAAGGTCTCAGGATTTAGATGAGCTCATTCCCCCAGCTCATGCAAAGTCTTCCATAAACTAGTCCTTCAGACTTACACCAGCTAGAAATTCAGTGGTGAATCTTCTATATCGTCTTGCAAACCAGTTGTTTAGAGGATTTCAATCTGTGAATGATCGGTTTCTAGCTAGAAGACTCAAGTGACTGAAGATTTTCAGTCTATGGATTCCCGGCTTCAGGAGCAAGAAGCCGAAGTAGCTCATATTCAAATCAATGTGAGGATCACTCTCCGTCACTTGATGCCAGAGGATCAATGAGATTTGGTGCTTTGAGATTTTGTTTTCCTCCTATGATTATTTGAGCTTATGTTGAGACACTTTACTATTATCCTTGTTGTTTTGGTTTTTAGTACTTTTGTAATTATGGTTTTTCTATACTCTATTTACCCTTTGTCATTTTGAGACAAAAAGGAGGAGTATTTGTAATATTTGGACCGGGATTGCATTCTTAAACTGGTCAAGTGCTTTTGTAATAGAATGTCAAAGGGAGAGTTTGTTAGTTTTTATTGGCTACATTCTGTTGACAAAAACACTATATTGTAAGGTTTCTATTTTCACAGGGATGCCATATATTTCAGAGTCTTTAGTATTTATGGACAGTGCTTAATTATGACAAGTGTCAGTGTCACAAGCTTCTAGAAGGTTGCTTCAGATGTCCCATGAAGATTCTGCACAAATTCCACTCAGTGAAAATCGGATCCCTTGCAACAGTCTGAATGGGCTAGTGATACGTCCAGACGCTCCCGCGTGTCTAGAAGATTCTCAGTGCTCCAGTTCATCCGTCCGAACGACATGGCAACACCATTCAGACACTCTACAGTATTCAAGAAGTTTTGAATTTCCTATTCAGACACAGATCAGGAAATATCTAGCAACCGTCTGAACGACCTTCAGATGCGTCCAGACACTCGCTCGAGGACTCTTATTCTCGGTAGAATTAAGTTTTTTTAAGCCTATAAATAGAGGCCTTTAGGCATGTATTTTCTACAGAATTCGGTATTGAATTCAATATAGCTTAGAGAGGGTGTTTAGGGAGATATTGTGAAGATCTGCTAGCTCTCTAACTGTTGTCGATGTGTGACTACTTTGTTCATGTGAAGTCTATCTTAGAGAGGAGCCCAAAGGTAAAGAAATCTATCAAAAACCCCTTCAAGTAGGAGACTTGGTTGGGAAGCGTTCACGATGGGCTTCATGTTATAATTAAAGGTATGACTACTGCATGAGGGTATGTGAGTACGAGTGCTTTGTAACTAGCTTTGTCTTTGGATAGTGGATTTCCTGGATTTGGCTGCCCCGGAGTAGTTTTTCTCTTAATTGAGTTTCCACTTCGTCAATAAAATATGTGTCTCATTTTAATTCCGCACTTAATATTTTGTTGCACACTTATTCTCACATACACCGTAAATTAGAAATCTTTTATTTTTTTTCAGATCCCACCACCCCCATCGGATCAACCAAAAAAAAACCCAAGAATGATAAAATCAAGGTTGAGTTGCAACTTTGTTAGAGTTAATAAATCTTCCTTCCACCTACTCAGCCAAACCCAGCCACCGGAATCCGCCGAAAGCCACTGTCGGAATTTGCCGAAGGTGTTGTGCAAATATCTACCTAAATAAATAGATAAATATTTGTACGTTTTACTCGCAAATGCACAAGATCAAAACGATAGTATAGTAGGCAAATACGAGATCATTTCCACGAAGATTGGTAAATTATGCTTAAAAGATTTCCTAAATAATTAAGATGAGTGAAAATAAATAAAAAATATTAATAAGATCTAATAAAAGAAAAGAGACAAAAATATTGAAGAAATATAATAGGAGATAAGGTAAGGCTTCAATGTACACCGCTAATCATACTCAAATAAGATTCACAATGCCAATGCTACCATCATAACTTGATACTTAGTGGTTACCAGCCACAAGGGAATGGTATCTTCTCCTAAAGCTATTGATTTCCCTAAGCAACGAGTTAGGCATGGTATCTACTCTAACTATTTTCTTCCTTGAAGGATTTAGCATGATATCTACTAAGTTGTTCTTGAAGAAAGCATAAATTTATGGAAATCGGTAAACACACTCAGATTGGAACATGGTATCTATTCCAGTTGTCTTTATGTTGATTAATCAAAGAACCTGTGATGGGGTTCTTTTGTTACTTTATTATGCCCAGGACTCGGTCATCCAAATTGACATAAATAACAAATCCATACCACATGCATATGATGATCAAGCATAAACATGAGAGGAATTCGAGAAAATAGGAAATAATCAAGTGAAGCATCAATTTATCAATTGTAGCAAAGACGCCAATTAAAAACCTTAACGAGACATAATTAGGGCTTCAATCGAGCCCTAATTAAAGTATTAGTTACAACTAATATAAACTAAAATTATATACATACAGAAAATAAATGAAGGAAGAAAGAAAATAAAAACTAGAAAGAACCTCCTTTTTTATGTAGCCTTTGATTCTTCCTCAAGGCTTGTGTGTCTTTTTTCTTCAGAGGCTAGAGGCCTATTTATAAGGATTAGAGAAGCTCTAGATGCTCTAGAAATCCTAGAACAATTATAAATAGGACTTCTAGTCCAAATAGAATAATTATAAGTCTTTTTCTTTTCTGAAATTTCCATCCAAGTAGGAAAAGGATTTCAAAATCCGTACAGATTTGCGGTCTTTTATTGCGGGGCGATTTTGGCATGGTAAACGTCCGAATTAGAAAAAACATATGTCTAACATATTTGTTGCATTTTGTCTTAACTTTCCAACGCCACCAATTTTTTTGTAATTTATGATTAAATTATAGAGACGTGCTCATTCTGGATTCTTTTCAAAAATAACGATTTTTTGCCAACTTCTCTTTCCTTAAATTCAAAATTGATTTGGAGTTGAATCTATCCAAAAGTAAGTTTGCCGACTTCGTTATAATCTAGGAATTTGATGGATTTTCTTCCAAAACCTGTAAAATATAATAAAACACAAAAACAACACAAAACATCAAATTATAACAAACCTAAGAGCTTAAAATATGTAAATTAAAGGGTTTAAATGTGTAACATTCAGCACTTATCAGAAAGCCACCACCCAAAGTCATCGTATTCCAACAGCTCAGCCTCCCCCAAAACAGTCTAAGCTCTCTGCTGCTTCATCTTCTAAGACTGCAGCTTCCAGTAATGTAGCCCTCAGCAGATTGGATCACATGTCTGAACGCATGGAATAAATTCATACCTTCTAGATTGAGCAATTCACTCTTCTGGGTGCCAAGGTGGATCAAGCAAACATCAATGTGGAGCATTGAATTCGATATCTGGCACCACCATCTTAGGAGGATTAAGTGTTGCGACACTTATTTTTTTATAATGTATTTTGATAATCTTTTTCAGACTGGATTTTTATTTTTGAAACAATATGTTATTTTGTTCAAACTAATTAACCCTTTGTGGTTTATTTTGTCTGGCTTATATTACTCTGTTTTACCCTTTGTCCTGCTGAGAAAAAAAGGGGGAGTAATTTTAATTTTGATATAAGTCGTTTTGTCACAAAATGGCCAAATGGGGAGTTTGTTGGTTTATTTTTATTGGCTCATTCTGTGTTGACAAAAACGCTTCCAAAATAAGAAATTTATGTTTCTAGAATTTCTATATTTGGGACACCGTATTTTCAAAATACTCCAAAATATTTGCAGAAGATTTAATTCCTACATGGAAAGGGCTCAACAAGGTAGAAATCTGATGATATCTGACTTAGAAGATTTTGAAGACTTTTTAGCTGATTCAAAGTCGGTTTTCCCAAGTTACCATCCAGATGCCCAGTGCCAGACTTCGGACGCTCAAGCCAAAAGAATCAATGTTTCCAAACGGTTCGAACGCTACACCAAAGGATGAAGTTAGTAGCTCAAGGTCCAGAAGCCGTCTAAATGGATCAGTGGACACTGAAGTCAGTCAGTTCCCGTCAGCAAGGAGATCGGACGCAAATGTAATAGGTGCAGATGGTGGAACTTCCCAAAGCAACCGTCCAGATGCTATGTTGCTAGGTCCGGATGCACTTCTCCAGATTCTCATTAAAGAAGTCGGTTGTTGTTCTCAGTCCGGACGTATCAGTAGTCCATCTGGACGCCTCCTGTCGAATTTTGAATTCTTATAGAACTAGGATTTCTGAAGCCTATATAAAGAGGCTTAAAGGGTGATTATTTGTAAGGAGTATCATATAAACTCCAGTGTGCTAAGAGAGGGTGTTTAGGCATAAACAGTGTTATGTGCTAGCTCTCTTAGATTTTATTTTATTTGTGTTGTGTTATCAACCATTGAAGTCTAACTTAGGGAGGAGCCATAAGTTAAAAGATTCCATAAAAGACCCCTTCAGGTAGGAGACCTGGTTGGATTTCATTTTCAGACACAGATCGGGAAACAGCAACCATCCGGACGGAAGGGCAATATTGTCCAGACGATCTTCAGCGTTCCAAAAGATTCCAGTTTTTCTTAACTGATACGGAGAGGAATCAAAGCTGCAACCATCCGAACACTAGGGCAACACGTTCGGACGCGGCCTTATTATAGGAAGAATTGAAGCTATTTTGGAAGGTGATTTGCAGAGACTGTCCAGACGCTGCTTTCCTCTGTCCGAATGCACATGCTTAAAGACTCCGAATTTGCATTGTAATAGGACTTGTAAAGCCTATATATAGAGGTCTCTAGGCATGTATTATTTACAGAATTTGGTATTGAATTCTCTATAGCTTAGAGAGGGTGTTTAAAGAGATTTGAAGATCTGCTAGCTCTCTAACTGTTGCCGGTGTGTGCTACTTTATTCGTGTGAAGTCTATCTTAAGGAGGAGCCCTAAGGTAAAGGAATCCATTAAAGACCCCTTCAACTAGGAAACTTGGTTGGGAAGCATTCACGTTGGGTTACATGTCAGAGTGCTAGATACGATCGCTGCATCGGGGTATGTGAGTGTTACTATCTATGTACTAGCTTTGTCTTCTGAATAGTGGATATCCTAGGTTTGGCTACTTCGGTGTGGTTTTTCTCTTAATTGAGTTTCCACTTTGTCAACAAAATATTTGTCTCATTTTAATTCCGCACGTAATATTTTGTTGCACACTTATTCACACACAAACCGTAAATTAGAAGTCAATTATTATTTTCAATTAGTATCAGAGCAGGTACACTACGTTTAAGTATTTATGTCTAGGGTGTGATCCTTATCTTTTTGTGACTTCTATTTTTTTTATAACACCTTTTATCATGAATTCTTCTCAATTATCTAGAGAGATTTCTGATAATGAGCTCCTTGAGAATTTACTTAAATTGAGTAAAAATTCTAAAAGCTCCAATAAAGAGCTCAAAAAGGTAAAGTAAGAAGAAGAGTCTTTGATTATTCAATTATTTGAAACACACGCTTTGATTGACTCTTTGAAATTTGAGAATACCATGTTGTTTAACACTATTGATACAGTTGAGAATAAATTAAAAGAATCTGAAGATCTCTTGAAAAAATTCTTTAGTGATGATTTCAAAAACATGCTTTGTATTCATACAAATTATTCTAACAAATCTGACATAATTGTTGATGATTTGGGTACTTCTACTTCACATGCTTCTGATTCTAAATTAGATTCTCTTTTTATTAAGCATGTGATAGTAGATACAACTTGTTTAGATAACTCTAAAAATTCTTGCGAGAATAATTATGTGATGCCAAAATCCAAAGATTCAGGAACACAAACTCATGGTAAGTTTGTTCATACTTGTCATAATTGTGGGAAGAGTGGTCACATTAGACCAAATTATTTTTTGTTAAAAACCCACAGATCTTGGATTATGCAGGATGCTCAGAGGAAAGGTAAAGTTGAAGAATCCATCTCGTATAAATATGTCCCTCAGCATAGGAAGCATATGAAAGGTAAGGAAAGTGTTATTTGTAAGAATGCTAACCTTAAATCTGCAGAAACTGTCAAGAAGCATTCCAACAAAAGAAGCATGTCCATTTGTCATCACTACGGCATCACCGGTCATCCAACCCAAATGTCCACAGCTCCAGGCTCACAATACAAAGGCCCAGAGGGAGCTGCCAACAAAAGCTACATCAGGCACTTTACCTTCGGCGGCGGCACATTAGCGGTTTGTTCCGGCCAACCCAAGGTGTAAACTGAAAAATAAAATAATGACTTCTAAATAACCAAGTGTGTGTGGGTGTGTTTGTGTGCAACAAAATATCTTAAATGTGGAATATAAAAAAGACAAGATATTTGTTTTGAAGTGGAAACTCTGTGAAGAGAAAAACCACTCCGGGGCAGCCAAACCCAGAAACTCCACTATCCAAAAACAAAGCTAGTTACAAGACGCTCGTATTGACATACCCTTATGCAGTACTCATACCTTTAACTCTGACACGAAACCTATCCTGAACGCTTTCCAACCAGATCTTCTACCTGAAGGGGTTTTTGATGGATTCCTTTACTTTATGGCCGACCCCTAAGATAGACTTCACACGAACTGTTGAGCACACACAGGCAACGGCTTGAGAGCTAGCAGATCTTCGATTCTCCCTAAACACCCTCTCAAAGCTAAGAGAATTCAACACCGAATTTTGTACGATTTACAAGCCTAGGGCCCTCTATTTTTAGGCTTAAGAAAAACCTAAAACTACTGAGATTCAAGCTCTAGCAGTCGAGCGTCCGGACGGAAGTTAGCCACGTCCAGACGGTCTTCTGCGATATCCTTTTAGAAACAGCGCAATTCTATCCTTATCAGGTCCATGTCGGGACGGCTTGGCCGAGCATCCGTACGGTCTTTGCTAAAACTCCTTTCTGAGTTCGAACTGAACACTAGAATATTCTGAAATGCTGAACAGCGTCCGGACAGCTTGCAGAGACTCCCTAATAGTGTCAATTTCTGAAATCCAAACTCCGTGTTGAATAGTGATTGACCTATCGTCCGGACGGTGTTGCTCTGTCGTTCGGATGTCTTCAACGTATTCTGTTAGACACTGCGGGGTGTCCAGACGCCTTCAAAGGCCCGTCCGGATGGTTGCATAGGAACCAACTGTTCTGACTTGAAAATTGCATGGAATCTTCATGGACATCTTCTTAGAAACTTGTGACAATACACATGGCATGAAATGAGACACTGTCCATATTACTTGAAGACTTTGAATAGAACCGATAATCTTATTAAATAGCAACCGTTACATAAAGTGTTTTTGTCAATTAGAATGTTCCCAATATAAAATACTAACAAACTCCCCATTTGGCCATTCTGAGACAAAAAACACTTGACTGGTTTGAAAATACATTCCCGGTCCAAAACAAAAAATACTCCCCCTTTTTGTCTCAAAAGGACAAAGGTTAAACAGAGTATAAGAGAAAACCACAACAACAAGAATAATAGTAAAGTGTCTATCAAAAGCTCAAATCAACATAAGGGAAAACCAAAACCTCAAGATATACATTTCCTAAATTTGAGCCACTTCAACTTCTTGCTCCTGAAGCCGGGAAACCATAGACTGAAAATTTTCAGTCACTTGAGTCTTCTAGCCCGAAATTGATCATCCGCAGAAAGAAATCCTCTAGACAAGTGGTCTGCAAGATGATAAAGAAGATTCACCACTGAATCTCTAGATGGTGTAGATCTAGAGGAAAAGGTTACAGAAGACTCTGTATGAGCAGGGGGAATGAGCTCATCTAAAATTTGAGCTCCGGACGATTACAGAAGTCTCCGGACGGTTGCACTTCGGCTGCACGTAATTACCATAATAAGGCTTGGAGCGTCCGGACCTTGAAGGCTAACGTCCGGACGGTTTAACTGGTGCACGCAATTTCCATATATGAAGCTTGATCGTCCGGACCATGAAGGCTGACGTCCGGAAGGTTGAACTTGGTATGCACGTTCTTACCTTATAGAGGACATCGTCCGGACGGGATCACACATCGTCCGAACGGTAGCAGCCGTCTTCCCATAACTGTGTCTTGAGGCAGAAACCCTATTTCTTGTCAAACACTGAATGGCGTCCGGACGGTATAACCACGTCGTCCGGATGGATGCGCTGGAACATTGGGATTTTCTCAAACTCTGAAGAGCGTCCGGACGGATGCAATCTTGAACTGTTCGAAGCTTCTAGACATTGATGGGCGTCCAGACGAAAAGATCTCATCGTCCGGACGGATGTTGCTGACTGATGAGCGTCCGGACGGAATACTACGTCGTCCGGACGACTGACAGGGAATCGAAATAAATCCTTGAAAACTTCACAAAATCTTCTCGAAGAACATAGCTGAAGAGTAGACTCTGGATAAAGCAGCATCCCTGTGAAAGCAGCAACATTACATAGAAGTGATTTTGTCTAACAGAATGCAGCCAACACAAAAACTAACATATTCAATTTTGAATGCTTTTTATCACTTGGTGCTGCAACCTAGAAAGAATGCCAGAATTTATGGGTCCTAGGTTCAACTAGCGAGTTGGTCAAAATCTCTCTCATTAGAATTTTCAGAAGCTAAAAGTCAAAGAGAAAAAAATATACCTTAGGGGAGCTTTGGATAGTGCACAATTTTTCATCGCATGAGAAAAGCAACTATTTAGCATTAAGATGCACAAGAAAACTTAGCAGATATCAGACATAAACTCTCAATCATATATAAGCATATTCAATTAATGCACAATGAACTAAGATATCAGGCAAAAACACATACAATATCTGAAAAATTATATATATTAAAAAAAATATTCTGCATCTTCTCCCCCAATTTTTTTTTTTTTTTTTTTTTTGGAAAACAATAAAACAGAAAAACAACAAGGACATGCTTGTGGAAAAGGAAATAACATCTAGTCTCAGCATGTAAGGTAAAATCAAACATGTCCTCAGGGAGAGAGGTTTAGAAATACCAAGACAGAAATGTAGCCGCCCGACATGCTTTAACTGTTATCCCAAAAAAAATATTAGCAAAAGTTTCTCAAGACAACAAGAGAAAATATGGGGATAGAATAAATAATTCCTCAAATAAAATGCAAGGCACGAATAGGATATGACATGATAAAGTATATAATGCAAAACATACCTGACATGCACTAGGATTTAGGAACCAAAATCCTAGGTATGGTAAGACTTCACCTCTACTAGGTGAGTCCACTCCCCCTCAAGGGGTGAATGGTCTCATCATTCCTGACTCATACCTGCTTAACCCGTGGCGGTGGTTTGCAGGTCTTGTTCATGTTGTCCATTATTCTTAGCATACATTGCATTAAGCTCAGCAACCCTTCATAGCCATGGTTGCTAATGGGCTTCTGCGACTTTCTCTTGTAGCGCCTTGATTTGTTCTTCTTTGATTTGCCACTCTGATTGGCAGAAACCAACTTCAGCTGTCGCTGCTGATGCCATGGAGCCTGGAATGTAGTCGGAGGTAGAGTGCCTGATGTAGCTCTTGTTGACAGCTCCTTCTGAACCTTCGACTTCTGAGCCTGAAGATGTGGACATTTGCGTCTGATATGACCAGTGATGCCGCTGTGATGACAGGTGGGCAAGCTTCTTTTGTTGGAATGCTGCTTGACTTTCTCTGGAGAAATATGGTTAGCATTCTTACAAACAATATTGTCCTTACCTTTTATATGTCTTCTATGCAGAGGGACATATTTTAATGAGGAAGAATCTTCAACTTCATTTTTCCTCAAAGCATCCTGCTTAATTCAAGGCCTGTGGGATTTCAACAAATAACAATTTGGCCTAATATGACCAATCTTCCTACAATTATGACACTTAGGAATAAACTTACCTTGTATTCCTGATTCCTTGGAGTTAGGCATTACCTGATTAGTTAAGCAAGAATTATCTAAACAAGCTAGGATTGATTCTTGGACTGTGAGAAGTCTTTCCTTTGCTGGTAGACTTCAGCTCTTATCTTTAGTCCTCATTAGTCTGCAGGTTTTTTAGGCTAAGGTGTTTATTCTCCCTAAAAAGATCATACGGTTGATTGAGCAAAAACTCAACCAGTTTCTTTGGAGCGAAAGGGACTCTAAGGCCAATGCTAAGGTTTCTTGGGAGAGAATTTGTGCCCCAAAGAAAGAAGGTGGTTTGGGTATTAAAATGATTGAAGTGTGGAACAAGGCTTCTATGATTAACCACATTTGGAACCTCTCCAAAGTTGGTTCCTTGTGGGTGGCCTGGACTAAAGCAAATTGGTTGAAAGGTAGAAGCTTCTGGTAGGTTCCTATCCCGACTTCTTGCTCTTGGAGCTGGAAGAAAATTCTCAAACTTCGAGACCTTGCAAAACAACGCATCAGGTTTAAGGTTGGGGATGGAAGGTGTTTCTATGGCTGGATCAGTGGCATCCGAAAGGTTATCTCTTAGATATATATGGTTATAGACTGATCTATGACTCTGGCTTTCCCCTTAACTCTAGACTTTATGCTATTATTAAAGAAAGGAATTGGTATTGGCATGCAGCTCGATCGTATGCTCTGGTTGCTATTCAGAGCCAGCTTCATGATGTGGAGATTGGTGTAGATGATATGCCTATCTGGGATTCTAGTGATGGAAAATATTCTTGTGCAGATGCTTGGAGGAAGCTGAGAACTGTCTACCCGATAGTTAAATGGTGGAAATCGGTTTGGTCTCCTTTGTCCATTCCTAAACACTCATTTTTTTCTTTGGTTAGTGTTTAAGGATGCTTTGGTTACTAAATATAAAATGTGTTTTTAGGGATTTTCTGGAAATATCCTCTGCCCTTTTTGTTATGGGGGAATGGAGAGTCGTGACCATCTTTTTTTCAAGTGCAGCTTTAGTTACCGCATATGGACTCATATCATGGCTGATTGCTCTTTGATAAATGTTCCTGTGGAATGGGATTGTATTGAGAGTTGGGGTAACACCATGCTGATTGGGAAGAGTCTTAAGGCTTGCTTGGGTAGATTGTGTTTAGGTGCCACGGTTTATCACTAATGGAGGCACAGAAATGATTTGATTCACTCTAAGACTCCCAGATCTGAAGAAGCTATTCTGGCTCAGATCAAGTGGGATGTGAGGGTCCAGGTGATAGCTCAAGGCAGATTTAAGAAGCTTACCTATAATGCAGAACTTGTGGATAAATGGAACCTACAACATCTGATGTAGATGTTCTGTAGATTGGTTGTGTGTGTTTGTTGGATTGTTTTGTTGTTTGTTCTGGTCTTGGCTTGTTGCAGTTTGGCTTGGGCTTGTCTTGTTGTCTTTAGGCTTGTTGTTTTATGTTTTTTTGTTGCAGTTGGTTTTCCGGTGTTTAGGCTTGTATTCTGACCTTTGGTTGGTTCCCATTTTGGGTTCTGAGATCCAGTTTGTCTGGAGTGCAGTTGTTTGATGATCAATAAAGCTTTCATTCATCGAAAAAAAAAATATATCTAAACAAGCTGTATCTTCTATCACAAGCTTAATATTAATAGAATCTAATTTAGAATCAGAATCATGTGAAGTAGAAGTACTTAAATCATTAACAATTAAATCAGGCTTGTTAAAAATATCTATATGAATACAAAGCATGCTTTTCAAATTATTACTAGAGAATTTTCCAAGAGAATTTTTCCAAGAGATCCTCTGATTCTTTTAATTTATTCTCTAGTACATCAACAGTATCAAAAAGCATGGTATTCTCATATTTCAAAGAGTCAATCAAAACATGTGATTCGAATAATTGTAAAATCAAAGTCTCTTTTTCTTGCTTAATCTTCTTGAGTTCTTGATTACATTTCTTAAAGAGTTTACCTATCAAAAGGGTATCTTTAGAGATATCATAAAAATCATCTTCAGAGAACTCAAGAAGATTTATGTTAGAAGAAGTCATGGATCACACTTAGGAAATAAATCCAAATACAAGTGTACCCGCTCTGATACCAATTGAAAAATTACATAATGACTTCTAAATAACCAAGTGTGTGTGTGTATGTGTGCAACAAAATATCTTAAATGCGGTTTATAAAGAAGACAAGATATTTGTTACGAAGTGGAAACTCTATGAAGAGAAAAACCACTCCGGGGCAGCCAAACCCAGGAACTCCACTATCCAAAAACAAAGCTAGTTACAAGACACTCGTACTCACATACCCTTATGCAGTAGTCATACCTTTAACTCTGACACGAAGCCTATCGTGAACGCTTCCCAACCAGATCTTTTACCTGAAGGGGTTTTTGATGGATTCTTTTACCTTAAGGCCGACCCCTAAGATAGACTTCACACGAACTGTTGAGCACACACCGGCAACGGCTTGAGAGCTAGCGGATCTTCGATTCACTCTAAACACCCTCTCAAAGCTAAGAGAATTCAACACCGGGCCTTCTACTAATGCTACTCATTTTGATTTGAAGCCGAGTGTAATTCAAATCCTTCCTACTTTCCATGGTTTAGAGAATGAAGATCCTTACGCTCATGTAAAGGAATTTTTGGAGAGGTGCAACACTTTCAAATTTCAAAATTTCTCAGATGAGTCAGTGCGGCTAAGGCTATTTCCTTTTTCCGTAAGCGGTAGGGCGAAAGCATGGTTACATTCCAACATGCCTGGATCCATCACCTCCTGGGAAATTTTACTGACCAAGTTCTACAACAAATTCTTCCCAATCTCGAGGATTAATGAACTTCGTCGAGAAATCAGCAGTTTCAGTCAAGAGGAGGACGAGAAATTCTGTGACAGCTGGGAGAGATTTAAAGAGCTAACTATAAAGTGTCCGCCCCATGGTTTTGAGACTTGGAGGCTCATTCAATTTTTCTAGAATGGGTTAACTCAATCGGAGCGTTACATGATTGAGTCCATGAATGGTAGCGGGTTCTTGAATCTTACAGGAGAAGAAGCCTACAAGACTCTGGATGAACTGTCCGATAATTCACAACGGTGGGATTTTTCAAGTCGTCGGGGTAAAAGTTCCACTACCACCAAGAAGGAAGGACTCTATGGGGTGAAGGACAATGAAGATATCAGGGGGCAACTCAAGGATTTCATGCGTACGATTGAAGCCATTGCTCTGAACAAGCCAGTAATTGCAGCAAATACTTATCAAGCTGACGTATGTTCTTTATGCGCCAGCCCGATGCACTTTACTCAGAATTGCCCATCTCTGTCGACAGGTGCAGAATATCCACCAGAGCAGGTCAATGCCTTCAATGATTACAAGAAACCAACAAGTAGACCTTTTGCTGAGACTTACAACCCAGGGTGGCGCAACCATCCCAATTTCTCTTGGAAGCAAAATCAACCCAAAAATCAAGGAAGAACCTCGAATCAAGCTCATGCTCAACATTCTTCTGGATTCCCTCCACAGGCTCTTAATCAGTTCCAGTCAACCACTCAAGTGCCGCAGCCTCAACCAGTACCACAGTCATCATTGGAAGAAACACTCCAAGCATTCATTCAGACAAGCAACCAACATATACAAGAGCTTAAGAGTGCCACCATGAGCAACAACCAAAATATACAAGAGCTTCAGAAGGTCACCATGAACAACAGTCAGATTATACAAGAGCTTAAAAACGAGGTCGTGTCTTCAAAGCAGTTCACACATCAAGCTATTGCCAAGATGGAAGGGCAAATTGGACAACTAGCCAATCAAATGGGGGAAAGAGAAAGAGGAAAATTCCCAAATCAACCAGTGCCCAACCCAAAAAGGCAATTTGTTATTGGGAGTACATCCGGTCCTTCTCATGGGCAAGAGCATGTGCAAGCAATCACAACTTTGAGGTCAGGAAGGCGAGTGGACAATCAAGTGGCCATGCCTGAAGAAGTCACTGAGGCAACAAAAGAGGAGGAAAGCCAGGACAAGCTTGATAGAGATCTTGGACCAGACACTGTCTTTCCAATTGCTAAGGAGATTCCCCAGAAGTTTGTTCCCAAAGCTCCGTTTCCAGAAAGACTGGCGACTCCCAAGAAAGGCTCAAAGTTTGATGACATTTTGGAAGTATTTAAACACGTGCAGATCAACATTCCTTTCCTCGATGCCATTCAGCAAGTGCCTTCATTTGCTAAATTTCTGAAGGATTTGGTAACCATTAAGAGAAGGACAAATGTTCCCAAGAAAGCCTTCCTAACTGAGCAGGTCAGTTCTATTCTTCAGTGTAAGATCCCTGTCAAGTACAAAGACCCTGGCTGTCCTACAATTGCATGCATGATAGGTGACAGCAAAGTTGAAAGACCTCTGTTAGATTTGGGGGCTAGTGTGAATCTCTTGCCATATTCAGTTTATGTCCAATTGGGATTGGGTGAGCTAAAACCCACTTCAGTGACACTTCAGCTAGCCGACAGATCTGTGAAAGTTCCAAGGGGAATCATTGAAGATGTTCTGATCAAAGTTGATAAGTTCTACTACCCTGTGGACTTCATCGTTTTAGACACAGAACCGGTTATGAATGTGGAGATTCAGATTCCAGTAATACTAGGGCGTCCCTTTTTAGCTATGGCTAATGCCCTAATCAATTGTAGGACTGGAGTCATGAAGTTATCTTTCGGGAACATGACAGTGGAGCTAAATATTTTTGATATCAGTAGGCAACCATTTGACTATGAAGGGGTCAGAAGTGCATGCGCAATAGAAGAGATAGTGGAAGAGACTGTCAACGAGCCAATTGTTGAAGACCAGTTGGGAACGTGCCTTACTACATTTGGAGGCGACATGGACCTGGAAACATTACTTGAGCAAGCTGACACCTTGTTGGACTCAACTCCTGAGACAGAAATTGACATCGGGGAAACCACTGAGACATCATCCCTTGATCCATCTCCATCAGCAGTTGAGCCTGCCAAGCGGGACCTAAAGCCTCTGCCTGACACTCTGAAGTACAAATATCTTGACCCGTTTGAATCTCTACCGGTGATCATAGTCGCTGACCTAAATAAGACTCAAGAACAGAAATTGCTAGATGTGTTGAAAGAACATAAAGAAGCTATCGGTTGGTCCATTGAAGACATAAAAGGAATCAGCCCTGCAGTGGTGATGCACAAGATTCACCTGGAAGAAAATGCTAAACCTTTTCGTGAGCCACAGAGACGGTTGAATCCAGCCATGCAAGAGGTCGTTCGAGCTGAGGTGATCAAACTTTTGGATGCAGGAATCATATACCCAATATCTGACAGCAAATGGGTGAGTCCAATTCATGTGGTGCCAAAGAAGGCTGGAATTACAGTAATCAAGAACAAGGAGAATGAGTTGGTCCCAACTCGTGTTCAATCGGGATGGCAGGTGTGCATTGACTACAGGAAGCTGAATTCTGCCACAAGGAAATACCACTTTCCTTTGCCTTTCATAGATCAGATGGTGGAGAGATTGGCTGGTCATGCGTATTACTGTTTCCTTGATGGCTACTCTGGCTACAATCAAGTTTCGGTGGACCCAGAAGATCAAGAGAAGACCACTTTTACTTGTCCTTTCGGTACATTTGCCTATCACCGTATGCCTTTTGGTTTGTACAATGCACCTGCTACTTTTCAGCGGTGTATGATCAGTATTTTCTCAGATATGGTTGAACGTCACCTTGAGGTATTTATGGATGACTTCTCTATTTTTGGATCTTCATTTGAGGAGTGCCTACACCATCTTACCTTGGTGTTGGTACGATGTAAGGAGAAGAACTTGGTTTTAAATTGGGAAAAATGCCATTTCATGGTAAAACAGGGGATTGTTTTGGGGCATGTTGTTTCCCACAAAGGTATTAAGGTTGACAAAGCCAAGGTAGATCTGATCTCTAACCTTCCGCCCCCGCGAACAGTGAAAGAGATTCGCTCCTTTCTAGGCCATGCTGGGTTCTATAGAAGATTCATCAAGGACTTCAGTCAGATAGCGAGACCTTTGTGCAGCCTCCTTGCCAAAGATGCCCCCTTTGATTTCAATGAAGAGTGCCATGCAGCCTTTGAAAGTCTAAAGAAGACCTTGACTTCCACACCAATCATTCAGCCACCTACTTGGACTGTACCATTCGAGATAATGTGTGATGCTTCTGATTATGCTGTGGGAGCTGTATTGGGGCAAAGAGTGGAGAAGCTTCCTCATGTCATCTACTATGCCAGCAAGACCCTGAATGGCGCACAACTTAACTACTCTACCACTGAAAAGGAGTTGTTAGCTGTCGTTTTTGCTCTGGATAAGTTTAGATCATATCTGCTAGGGTCTAAAGTATTGGTCTACTCAGATCATGCTGCTTTGAAGTATCTGTTGTCCAAGAAAGATGCTAAATCTCGTCTCATTTGGTGGATCCTGTTGCTGCAAGAATTTGACATTGAGATTAGGGATAAGAAGGGTTCCGAGAATGTGGTAGCAGACCATTTTTCCAGGCTGACTGTAGACTTCACTGAAGATGATGTGCCCATTTCTGAGACGTTCCCTGATGAACAACTGATGCACATCTCCCAGATTCATGCACCATGGTTTGCAGTTATTGTGAACTATCTTGTCATCGGCCAGATGCCCTCTCATTGGACCAAGCACGACAGATCAAAATTCTTGGCTGAGGTAAAACATTTTTTTTGGGATGATCCTTACCTGTTTAAATATTGCCCAGATCAGATTATAAGGAGATGTATTCCTGAGAGTGACCAGCAAAATGTCCTCTCCTTCTGCCATGATCATGCATGTGGAGGCCACTTCAGTTCTAAGAAGACCGCTACGAAGATTTTTAAAAGTGGAATCTATTGGCCATCCATTTTTCGTGATGCCCATGCTTATTGTTCAGCCTGCGAGCGATGCCAGAAATTGGGGAGTATTGGAAGAAGGAATATGATGTCGTTGAACCCGATCTTGGTTGTGGAGCTTTTTTATGTTTAGGGCATCGACTTCATGGGACCCTTCCCGAACTCTTATGGGTACCTCTACATTCTTGTGGCTGTTGACTATGTTTCCAAGTGGGTGGAGGCTATTGCTTGCAAAACCAATGATAATAGAGTTGTGCTGCAATTTCTGAAGGATAATGTGTTTGCACGTTTCAGGACACCACGTGCCATTATCAGTGATAGGGGGAAGCACTTCTGCAATAAATTTTTTTAGCAACTCATGAAGAAGTATGGTATTACTCATAAAGTTGCAACTCCCTACCATCCTCAGACAAGTGGTCAAGTTGAGCTATCTAACAGAGAAATCAAGAGGATACTAGAGAAGACGGTGAGCCCGACAAGAAAGGATTGGTTTCTGCGACTCAATGATGCACTGTGGGCATATCGGACAGCATTCAAGACTCCAATTAGCATGTCTCCTTACCGACTTGTGTATGGGAAAGCTTGTCATTTACCCGTAGAATTGGAGCATCGAGCATATTGGGCAATCAAGCAGCTGAATTTTGATCTCACCAAGGCCGGCTCTCAAAGGAAGCTCCAGCTCAATGAATTAAAGGAGCTGTGAAATGATGCTTACGACTCTGCCAAGCTGAACAAAACTCAGATGAAGAAGGCCCATGACCAAAACATTTTGCGAAGATCTTTTGAAGTTGGTCAGAAAGTCCTCTTTTACAATTCATGTTTGCATCTATTCCCAGGAAAGCTAAAATCTAGATGGACTGGACCATTCTTAGTTCGTACAGGTTTCACTTATGGAGCCATTGAGATAGAAGATCCAAAGAATGGAGACAATTTCAAGGTAAATGGTCAACGGCTAAAACCGTTTCTGGAGTTAAAGATCCCTGAGATTGAAGAAATGCCCTTGGAGGACCCAATTTATCCTCACTGATCCTCATATGCTGCTGGGTCTGGCTAAAGACGGTAAAATTAGCGCTTGTGGGAGGCAACCCACCTTTCCTTTTATTTTATTGTCACTTTATTTTTGTTTGTTTGTTTGTTTTGCTTTTGTTGTGCTTTTCAGGACAAGTGTCTGCCATTCAAGTTTGGGGGGAGCGTTCTTCTACGGTACACCCGACTTACATCACCCATTCGGTATTGTATTTCTGGTCACATTGGGGACAATGTGTCATTTTAGTTTGGGGGTGGGGTAGACATTTTTGTTTGTTATTTTTATTATTTTTGTTGGTGTTTTTGTTTATTTTTATTATTTTTGTTGGTGTTTTTGTTGTTATTTTCATTGCCTTTGAAGAAAAAAAAATGTGTTATGTTGTTGTTTGAGCATGATTACATCTCAACTGTGGTTTGCATATCATTGGTTTGTTTAACATATTGAGACTTCACTTGTTTGAATTATTTGTCACAAGCACATTAACATTGGTTCTGTGAGGTATGAAATTTGAATTGAGGAATGTGTATCTTGAGATTTGTAGGATGATTTGTTGATGAAATCTTGGCTTAAATTAAAAAATAAAAAATAAAAAATAAAAAATAAATAAAAAAAAAAAAGAAGAAGAAGAAAAGAACGAAAAAATTAATAATATCACCAGTTTGACTTCTCATTGAGTAATCGGGCCTCTTGCCTCACTAAGCATTGAGTGTTCGCATAAAAAAATGAGAAAATTCAATTTGGTTTATCGTATGGTTAGTTTGACTTCGTAGCCTTTTTGACTTGAGTAATTAAGCCTTTAGGATGTTTCTACATCTAGTGCCCTGAAACCATCTGGTTTGGGAGTCATTGGCCCAACACTCGTTACATAGGTCAATTAAAAAGCTTAAGGGAGTCAGACATTGCACAGCCTATCAAAAAAAAAAAAAAAAAAAAAAAAAACCTCTTTTGATTTAAGCCTTTGTTGTTTCATCTGACAAGATTCCTATGAATTTTGGGGTACACAAGCTTTGAGAAAAATTGAAACCTCATGAATCTATATTAATCTCACTTTACACTTATTTGAGCATGAGTTGTCTCAATTTTCCAACTATGAGTTAAATGATTTTTGATGTCTTAATGATGTGAGTGTGATGTTCATCTTGTTAAACTTGCTCATGATGTATGAAGCATGTTTTTGTATAGAAGTCATTGTTTGTCAACAACATAATGCTTTAAAATGTTTGTGGGTATCATTCCTGGTAAACCCTCACGAGACTTCACTCATCCTCTAGGGAGTCCGAGGGGTTTAAAAGGCTTGTTGCATATGCTAAATGCAATCGTCTCTCCCACGAAAGAGGATTTATATTTCATGCTTTCATTTTATGTTTTGTTTTGTTTTGCTAAGGGACTAGCAAAATGTAAGTTTGGGGATATTTGATGAGTGTCCAATATTGCATATGTGGACCCCTTAATTTGCATTTACTAAACCTTTAATTTTATTATTTTCTAATGTTTTTTGTTAGTTTTGGTATTTTAGTATTTTGTAGGTCATTGAGAGAAAACAATAGCTTTATGGTGAAAGAAAGCACACTTTGAGAAGACCTAGATGATGTGGTTATGTTCAACCAAATCAAGGAGAGGACTAAATCGGAATTTCTTTAATTGGAGTCAAAATCGGATTAGAATTCAAATTCTGTACATGTCATAGTATTATGACCATAACTTTCAGCTCAAATATCCGATTGAAGTGAATCAAGCGGCTTTGGAAAGCTAGCTCAATTTTCTACAAATCCTTATGAAATAGGATTTTCCTAATTCGGACTTTTTCTATGCAAAAATTGCTCTGAAATAAAAGACCGTAAATCTGGACGGATTTGGAGTCCTTTTCCTTCTTGGATTGTGTTTTGAGTTTCCTACTCAAACTAGGAGACTAACCTCCGATTTTACTAGAAATTCTAGGGCTTCTAGGATTTGTTTTCTCCCTATAAATAGACTTCTAAGCTTCAAGAAAAAAGTGTGAGGCTAGAGCAAAATTTTGATGTCTTCTTGCAACAATTTTTCTTGTAAGTTCTTTTAATTTTTAATGTTTTCAATTCAAGTTAGCATGTTACTTTTAGCCATGAGAGGCTAAATTCTCAACTAAGGTTGAGGATGAAGCCTCACTTATGATTAGCAACAATATTCTCATGTGATGTAATATTTTCTAATTTTAATGAGTTTGATTTTCAATTGTATTACTTTAATTCAATTTTGTGGAATGATTCTTGGATATCTTTTGTGATTCAAGGATACATTTGATGATTTAGGATAGTTCCATAGAATTGATTGTGCTTGGTTTTCTTTGTTTAAAAAAATTGGATATCCCTTGTGATTTATTCTACGGATACAATTGATGTTTTGATTTAAATTAGATTTCTTTTGTGATTTGGGTAAAGAATAGATACATGGGATGGTTTTGATTGATTATTGGAAGCAAAAGTAAAATATACTTAAGATTTTATTGTGAGAACTTTGGAAAATATTATTGATCATGAGAATATATTGCTATGAGTTTGTGAGTGTGGATTCCGATACCTTAGTGCCTTTTTTTTATTTGATTACATTCACTCTAGTTAATTTTGTTTATGCTTTTGATTTTTATTCACAAAAACAATCTCTTAATTTTTGGAACTAGGTTAAGATTAAATTAATTTGGATTTAAATTTTGTTTGCAAAAACGCAATTCCCTATGGGATCGACCTCGCACTTGCAATCCATTAACTGCAAACGATTCGTGCACTTGCGAGTAATTAAAATTTTCACATCAATGACTACTGCATAGGATTATGTGAGTACGAGTGTCTTGTAACTAGCTTTGTTTTTGGATAGTGGATTTCTTGGGTTTGGCTACCCCAAAATGGTTTTTCTCTTCACAAAGTTTTCACTTCGTAACAAATATCTTGTCTTATTTAAATTCCTCATTTAAGATATTTTTCTGCACACAAACACACACACTTGGTTTTAATTAGAAGTCAATAATTATTATCAAGATGTCCCAAGAAGATTCTGCATAGATTCCACTCAGTAAAAGTTGGATCCCTAGCAACCGTCAGGACGGACCAGTGATGCGTCCGGACACTCCCTTGTGTCTAGAAGATTATCAATGCTCCAGTGCATCTGTCCGGATGACACGGAAACACTGTCCGGACGCCATTCAGAGTCCGAGAAGGAATTGGATTTCATGTTCAGACATAGATCAGGAAACAGCAACTATCCGAATAGAAGGGCAACACTGTCCGGACGATCTTTAGTGTTCCAGAAGATTCCAGTTTTTCTTTACTAACACAGAGAGGAATCAAAGCTGCAACCGTCCGGACGCTAGGGCAACACGTCTGGAAGCGGCCTTATTATAGGAAGAATTGAAGCTATTTTGGAAGGCAGTTTGCAGAGATCGTCTGGACACTGCTTTCCTCCATCTAGACGCACGTGCTCAAAGACTCTGAATTTGCATTGTAATAGGACTTGTAAAGCCTATATATAGAGGTCTCTAGGCATGTATTATTTACAGAATTCGATATTGAATTCTCTATAGCTTAGAAAGAGTGTTTAGGGAGATTTGAATATCTGCTAGCTCTCTAGCTGTTGCCGGTGTGTGCTACTTTGTTTGTGTGAAGTCTATCTTAGGGAGGAGCCCTAAGGTAAAGGAATCCATTGAAGACCCCTTCAAGTAGGAGATTTGGTTGGGAGGTGTTGACGTTGGGTTACTTGTCAGAGTGCTAGATACGATCGCTGCATCAGAGTATGTGAGTTTTACTATCTATGTACTAGCTATGTCTTCTAAATAGTGGATATCCTAGGTTTGGCTGTCCTGGAGTGGTTTTTCTCTTAATTGAGTTTCCACTTCGTCAACAAAATATTTGTTTCCTTTTAATTCTGTACTTAATATTTTGTTGCACACTTTTTCACACACACACCATAAATTAGAAGTTAATTATTATTTTTAGGTTTGTTACTAGCTTTGTAATCAGATAATAGATATTCTAGGTTTGGCTGCCCCGGAGTGGTTTTTCTCTTAATTGAGTTTCCACTTCGTCAACAAAATATTTGTTTCCTTTTAATTCTGTACTTAATATTTTGTTGCACACTTTTTCACACACACACCATAAATTAGAAGTTAATTATTATTTTTAGGTTTGTTACTAGCTTTGTAATTAGATAATAGATATTCTAGGTTTGGCTGCCCCAGAGTAATTTTTCTCTTAATTGAGTTTTCACTTCGTCACCAAAATATCTGTATCTTTTAATTCTGCATATTTACATATTTTGGTGTTTGGTTGTTTGTTCACACGCACACAAGGGGTCATGATTTTTCAATTAATAACACGTTACTAGCTACAGTGACGTGTTAAATAAAGCACGTTACAAAAATATTGTAACGTGCAACAATAACACGTTACTGAGTGTAGGAACATGGTGATAATTTCCATGTTACTATAACTAGTGACGCGGTTTTGTTGCACATTACTAAATTCAGTAACCTGTCCTCTTTTCCAGGTTACTAATCACAGTCACGTGATAATAATGTCACGTTACAAAACACCACGTTACTACATTCAGTAACATGTTGTATGAACGTTACACAAATTCAGTAACGTGGTAATAATTTCCACATTACTACAATTAGTAACCTGTTATTTGCACGTTACAAAAATTCAGTAACGTGGGACTTTACGTAACTAAAGTGCAGTAACGTGCAACATTTATCACGTTACTAAACAATAACGTGATGTCCATTTCCATGTTACAAATATGATTTTAGTAACTGGAGGTTTAGTAACCTGAGCCTCACGTTACTAGTACCACGTTGTTAGAGGATAAAATCAACATCTCTTCTCTCCTCAAAATCAGCATGCAAGTCAAACCTGCAACTCCACAATTTCTGCTGATCGGCCACCCTTTTGTAGCAGCTACACTGCAGGCTAGAAGTCCACAGCTCACACTATCCTGGATTCCTGCTGATCCCTTGTGCTCCATGTCTTATGGATGTCTCTCTACACTCAGCACATGACCTTTTCCTCTTTTGTAACTTACCATATTTTCTATATTTCCTATGTTGTAAACCTTGTACTGATTTACCTTAAGTTGCTCTATAAATAAAAGACAATTATCTGGTTTTGGTAAGTTAACCAAACCAGTTCTTCCATCAATTCTTTCATGGTATCAGAGCCCTTTGGCTAACGCCCTAATCCTGTTGTTCCTCTTCCTTTGGCTGTAGCACAGCCCGTGTGAGCCATGCTCACACAGCTCACACGGGCAGTGCCTTGAGGAAGCTCTACAAGATTTTTCCTTACACTTTACTCTCTTTCAGAACAGTTATCAAACACCTCACCTTCACATGACATCCTCAGAACTAGTTCTCCCAAAATCCCTCTTCTCTTCAACGGGATGCCCAGTCCGACTCATCTCCATCTTCCACCAACGTCAGATTCTTTTCTTCTTAAAGCTTCTCTGCAACCTTTTATCAAAAACACCTCATCTTCAACCCTGTTTCTCCATAAATCACACCCATCTTCTATTTCTCAACGAACCCAACACAGAGATAACTTTCTCCAAGGTTCTCCCAAATCTCCCTTCTCTTCCACCCAACAAGAAAAAAATAATAATAATAATAATAATAATAATAATAATAATTGCTTACGTACTGGTGGTTTCCCTGGCGGACAATTTCAGCCTCCCGCCGATGACCCATTGCACGCGTCGCCTCCATTGACCTCAGACGCACTGTTTCCCAGTCCTGCTGCGGTCGCGTTGATGAGTTGATTATGGAGGATTCTGTTTCCAAGGTTCTTCTTTTGCTTTCTCGAGCTTCTATAAGCCTCTTGAATTTTCTTTTCGTCTTTTTCTTTCTTTCCTCCATTGACCTCAGACGCACTGTTTCCCAATCCTACTGCGGTCGCGTTGATGATTTGATTACGGAGGATTCTATTTCCAAGGTTCTTCTTTTGCTTTCTCGAGCTTCTATAAGCCTCTTGAATTTTCTTTTCGTCTTTTTCTTTCTTTGTTTTTGTTTTGGTCCAGAAGCATCAGAAGATGCTAGAAGTTCTTCCATTAAAAAATAAATTAATTAATTAAAAAAAAAATTACAGTGGGTTTGAAGCCATTACCCGGAAAATCAGCCCATTGTTGCCCACTCTCCAATTTCTAGCTTGTGGTAATGTTTGAAACCCAAGCCTATTTTTAAAGCCATTTGGCTCTTTTCTTTTGGCTTATAATTGGCCCAATCCTTAGCCTTGTGGTACCGTTAAAATGCCCAGGCCTTTCTTTTCTATTTCTGGCTTTGAGGTAATGTTCCAAAACCCAAGCCTTTTATTTTTTTTTTATTTTTTTTTTTTTTTAAAAAAAAAAAAAAACTTTTTGGGCTTTGTGGTAATGTTCAAAAAGTCAAACCTATTTTTAATTTCTTTTGAGTAATGCTACACATCATCCCCTTGTCCTCCTTTTGTCCTCCCAAAATTGATGTGGCTCTTATAATCACCATTGAATTTTTGATATATCACTCTTGAATTTTGATTTAATGGTGATTTTAAGAGCCACATCAATTTTGGGAGAACAAAAGGAGGACAAGGGGATGATGTGTAGCATTACTCATTTCTTTTGGCCCATAGTTGGCCCAATCTTAACCTTGTGGTACAGTTAAAATACCCAGGCTTTTCCTTTTAACCCTTTTAGTGGCTTTTTTCTTGATCCACAATTGGCCATACGTTTGGGTTTTGAGGCACAGTTTAAAGAACCAAGCCAATCCCAAGAAAAAAAAAAAAAAAAAATGTTGATGAGAATAAAAGTCAAATTGATAGAAGTTCCTCCCATCAGTTTGCGGGGGAGTGTTAGAGGATAAAATCAACAGCTCTTCTCTCCTCAAAATCAGCATGCAAGTCAAACCTGCAACTCCACAATTTCTGCTGATCGGCCACCCTTTTGTAGCAGCTACACTGCAGGCTAGAAGTCCACAGCTCACACTGTCCTGGATTCCTGCTGATCCCTTGTGCTCCATGTCTTATGGATGTCTCTCTACACTCAACACATGACCTTTTCCTATTTTGTAACTTATCATATTTTCTATATTTCCTATGTTGTAAACCTTGTACTGATTTACCTTAAGTTGCTCTATAAATAAAAGACAATTATCTGGTTTTGGTAAGTTAATCAAACCAGTTCTTCCATCAATTCTTTCACACGTTACTGGAGTCTAGTAACGTGGAAAATGCTTTTGCACGTGACTAAAGTAATGTTACTAAATAAAAGAATTTTTGTAGTGATTAGAAAATGCATCTTATGTAACCACCAAAATATTATTCTTATTAGTATGAAACACAAGGAATGAAAATGCAAAATTTTCCCCATACAATTGGATGCATCAGGATCGATGAAGGCACTTTGTATTAAGAAGCCCCATGCAAATGATAAATTATGTAGCGATGCGCGCTTTAATAAGCCATGATGATTGTCCACCAAAGCATGTGACCGACCACCTCGTCCTTGATAACTTGCAATGCCCTTCACAGTTCGCATGCAATGTTTTAGACTTTCTAGTTGATTTGTGCCAAAACGATGACGGACGGCAGACGCACCATGTAGTGGTAATTACGCTGACATGTAGTGTTGAATTAGATCATGCCCATTGAATTTCACTATTTATAATCAGTACCCCTTTTGCCATTGCCCTCGTCAACCATACACTTGTAAACATGGCACCCTCCGTCTCCGTTTCCATTTCCATTTCCATTGTGGTCGCAGCATGGGCTACCTCTATTTTGATATGTGGAACGTATTTGGATACAGCAGCTCGGTTTGTGGCAGCATCAGAATCACCATCACTGGAAGGAGAAGCAAAGGCTCTGCTGGAGAGTGGATGGTGGAGTGGCTACAACAAAAATACCTCAATTCCTTGCGAGTGGTATGGTATTGCTTGCAATGCTGGTGGAAGCGTCACAGAGATCGACATCCACTTAGCTCCACGTTTCTATTTGGGAGAGATGTCAAAACTCAACTTCTCTTTCTTGCCAAATTTAGTCCGCCTTGATTTGTCCTATAATAAACTTCAGGGTAGTATTTCACTTGAGATAGGTACTTTATCCAAACTCGCCTATCTTGATCTGTCCCACAACAATCTGACCGGTAAGTTGCCTATTTCAATTGCAAACCTCACCCAATTAGAGCTGTTTAACATTTCTTATAATCAAATCATTGGACCGATCCCTTCATCTCTTTGGCTTTTAACCAACCTCACCCACATGGTGATGTCTGAAAATCAAATCAGCGGTTTCATAGCACCAGAAATAGGGATGTTGAAGAGTCTGACCAAATTGGATCTAGGTTCTAACATGTTCATGGGTCCAATCCCTTCCACTTTGGGTCATTTAACTAATTTGAAATATTTGCAACTTGACTCCAATCAAATCAATGGTTCCATTCCCTCAGAAATATACAACATGAAGAATTTGTTTACCTTGGTTCTTGGAAATAACAACCTTTGTGGTCAAATCCCTTCCACTCTAGGTCATTTAACTAATTTAGTACTTTTGATACTTAGTGAAAATCAAATCAACGGTTCCATACCTGTAGAAATAGGGAACTTGAAGAGTTTACTTGGTTTGTATCTCCATCATAACAGTTTCATTGGTCATATCCCCCCTCAGATCCGCAACCTTCATTCATTGGTTGCTCTTGACCTTAGGCAAAACTTTCTCAGTGGAGAATTACCTATTGAAGTTGGGGATTTTGGCAAATTATCGCGATTGGATCTCAGCTACAATAATCTCATTGGCAACATTCCTCGTACTTACGTTTCTATTAAAGAAGTCAATTTGTCATACAATTCTTTAGAAGGTCCAATTCCATATAGTTATGATCAGTATCATACATTCGACACATTAATTGGCAATAAGAATTTGTGCGGTGTTTTCGAGTATTTTCCTCCTTGCCTTTCACTTCCAGCAAAAAGCAACTCAATTGCAACCAAAGTGAAAATTTGTGTTCCCATCACCATTTTTCTTGGATTCTTAGTTCTTGTGGGCTTTCTCATGTCTCGAAGCATGCAGAAGAAAACCCAATTGAAGTCAAGAGAAACAAAGAATGGAAACTTGTTCTCGATATGGAATTATGATGGGCATATTGCATATGATGACATCATTGAAGCAACCGAGGACTTTGACATAAAATATTGTATTGGAACTGGCGGTTATGGTAGTGTTTACAAAGCAGAATTACCTGGTGGCAAAGTGATTGCCTTGAAGAAACTTCATACGTTGGAGGCTGAGAACCCAACTTTTGATATGAGTTTCAAGAATGAGGTAAAAATATTAACAGAGATCCGTCATCGAAATATTATAAAACTTCTTGGATTCTGTTTACATAAACGATGCATGTTTTTGATTTACGAGTACATGGAAAGGGGGAGCCTATTTTCTGTCCTAAACAACGATGTTGAAGCTATGGAATTGGATTGGAGTAAGAGAGTGAACATTATCAAAGGCATTGCCCACGCTTTATCTTACATGCATCATGAATGCATTCCAACAATTGTTCATCGGGATATAACAAGCAGCAATATTTTATTGAACTCTAAACTGGAGGCTTTTGTATCTGACTTTGGCTTGGCTAAGCTCCTTCATCCTGATTCTTCCAATCAAACTTTACCTGCTGGCACTTACGGTTATATTGCTCCAGGTGAATTGTTCTTTTTCTTTCTCTAAATTATATGCTTATTTATTTATACCATCTATCGTTCAAGAAGGTACAATTGACCGTGTGGCCCAAATGGCTGGCCAAATACTCGTGCTAGTTGGGATACCTTGCTCTTTATTACTTGAATTGAAATATGCATGGTAGTAAATTATCAAATTTCACTACAGACATTTTTCTTTTTCTAGAACTGCAAGTTTTGATGAACTTCTCATATTTAAAAATAAGAACAAGAAAAAGAAATGTTTTTATATATTTTTTTAATAGTTTTAAATTTTTCTTTTCTTTTTGTGCACAGAATTAGCTTATACCATGATAGTTACGGAAAAATGCGATGTTTATAGCTTTGGAGTGGTGGCATTGAAAATATTAATGGGAAGACATCCAACGAACCTCCTGACTCATTTACCATCATCAGCTTTTCAAAACATGATGTTACATGAAATATTAGACCAACGTCTGTCACCGCCAAATCATCTGGTTGAACAGGATATTTTTCTTGTCGCTACAATAGCATTTGCATGCATACACATCAAACCAGAGTCTCGGCCTACAATGAAAGACGTGTCTCAAGAATTTCTTTCTCAGAAGAAGCTCATAGCCACACCTTTACATGCACTTTCAGTGGGACAGCTAAAGAATCAAGAAATGTATAAAACTTAATTACGAAGCGATTGTTGTTAGGTTAAGTATCATGTTGTTTGATTGAAGTTGTACGAATAAAAAATGCTGTGTATGAGAATTGTAATGCAATAAAAATTATATTACTTTCTCGGTTGTCTAAACATGCCAAAAATTACATCCGAATATAAGGACCTACTTTAGAGTATCTTATCGGTTCCATTATCTAATGTGGTGTGACACGAATGAGGATAACCTATTGAGAAATCATATCATACGTTTATATTTTTTGTACAAGTTTAATAATCTTTTTTTTACAAACTAATTATTTGATCTACTTTCTAAATGTAGGTCTTACGTATTCAATAGTTGTTTTTTTAAACATATTATATCTCTAATCTATTGCAGTCGAATGTTAAATACATATAGAATCAATTTTAAAAAAAATAATAATAATAATAATAATGATAGAGCATCTACTTTAGTTTTTCTTGAGTTCTTCTGCGCTAACTTAACACCGAAGAAATTAAAGAGGAATAGAGAGAATCGGTTACAAGCTATAATTTTTTTTAATTAAAAAAATAGTGTCAAGTCAACACAGAAGGATCCAATACCACAACAGATGCTCTAACATTTCTAAAACAAAAAACAAAAACAAAAAATGGGGCCATGTTATTGCATTGCCCAAGTTGTCAAAAGTTTGTCAAAGAACGACCTATCGTTTTATACTACCTGGTTTGTCTAAAAATGCCATGTCATTGTCATTCTGCAATTCGTCACAACTTTATGTAATTCACTACAGATCGTCAAAAACTTCATGTTGTTTGAAGAAGCTGGAAATAAAAACGGACAATGGTTTATACTGCCTGGCTTGCCAAAAACCACTCTGTACACAATTATATGATTAGCAAATCGGTTCAGAAGATAGGTACTTAGCCAAAATCATCATGAAATTTGCATCTTTTCTTTTGTTTCTTTTTTTTTTTTCTTTCTTAGATGAATAATTTGCATCTTTTCATTTCAATAAAACTATCTAGAGCTTCTATATCATTACTCAACGACAATACAACATAAATAAAATCACTATGTACAAGTCACTACAATATGCCGCACTAGGCATCAATACAACATTAGGACAGACTGACTTAGTTTATGTCACTACCTCACCAACTAGGAACTCAAAGTACTCAGTACTTCGATAACATCTAAGCTCACACGATCTACGACATCAGACGACAAATACCTGAATTCAAAAGTAACGTCTATACGATTGTAAGGTCACCACAACAACATAGGCAAATGTATGAGTCTACATTTCTCAGCAGTATAAGCAATGAGCCATCTTTTTAGGTTTCTACTATGAGTTTACAATAACATACTACTATCGGTTTTACAAGACCTTTAAATCATTTCCTTTTTATCTTTTAAGCTAAGGTAAAGCTCGGAGACAACGACACTAACTGCAATTAAGTTCCATTTATGCTCCATTTGTTTCGGTGTAAAATGATTTTCGTCGTAAAATATTTTTAGGGAAATCATTTTTCAGAAATATTTTTGTCGAAATCATTTTTTGGTGTTTGGCACGTACGGAAAATTACAAATATTTTTTATATTTTAATTTAATCATATTAATTTAAAAAAATTAAATTTTATTCACAAAATAAATAATATAAAAATAATATAATATAAAAGTATTTTTCATACAAATTTCGGCAAACGTGGCCGGAATCAGGCCATTTGTGCCGGATTCCGGCGATCTTTGCCGGGATCCGGCACAAAACGGCCGGATCCCGGCCAGTTGACCGAAAGCCGGCCGGGATCCTGCCATTTAGGGAGGATCCCGACCGGACTGGCCAGAGATTCAGCCAGAACGGCGGGATCCGTCCAGGATCCCGCCCAGATGGCCGGAGATCCGAGCCGATAGGCCAGATCCGGTCAGTATCCCGGCCAGATAGCCTGAGATCCGGCGGCTCCGGGCAACCTGGCCGGAATCTGGCACTGTACCGCCGGAATCCGGCGACGGTTGCTGGATGTCGCCGGATTCCGGCATAATTTGTCGAATTTCGGCACCGACCAGTGTCGGAACCTGGCTTGTCGGAATCCGGTGATAGTGAACTGCTTGAACATAAAAGTCGACTGCGTTGTTTAAAAGAGAGTCGACTGCGTCTATCATCTACGGAAAATGAGTTACACTTTTAAAATGTGTAAATCATTTTTTAAAATTTATTAAGCATTTTTTGTCAAACAGAAATCATTTTTCGGTTGACCATTATTTTCGCTCCTACCAAACATCGAAAAATACAGAAATCATTTTTCAGAAATTATTTTACGTCGAAACAAACGGAGCATTAGTAAACCCTTAAAAAGTTATGAAAAAAAAAAAAAAAACTCACATGTAATGTAGTTGATAAATTATGTAGTTATTGCATTAATTAATAAGCCATGACGGTTGTCCACCAAAGCATGTGACCGACCACTCCTTGATAACTTGCATGCCCTTGGCAGTTCGCATGCAATGTTTTAGACTTTCTAGTTGATTTGTGCCAAAACGATGACGGACGGCAGACGCACCATGTGGTGGTAATTACGCTCACATGTAGTGTTGAATTAGATCATGGCCAATGAATTTCACCATTTATAATCACCCCTTTTGCCATTGCCTCATCAATCATACACTTGTAAACATAGTGCCCTTAAATCTTACATTTCTATACAACTAAGTTTTAAATTCACATGTGAATTTGTAGGAACTAATATAAGTCTTATAAATCTGAATCTGAATTTAAAAATAAAATATACAAAAAATATATAAAAATGTAAAAATATCATTTCTATCTATAAAACGTATTTGGATACATACAGCATCTCAGTTTGCGGCAGCATCGCAATTATCTTAAATCCAATTCCTATCATGTTTGTAACTCTATGCCTAATTGTAATTAACTTTATTTAGTGTGCGGTAATCAATGCACATTCTCCATGCCTTTTCTAGCAATTCACCCACTAATTTTTCTGTCTCCAACTTTTGGTAATGGAGATACCTATATGGTTTCATGGCTATTGGTCCAACCTCCTACTGAGGGAATCTTGGGGTCAAAATTTCAGGTAGGTGGCAGCCCTATGGGCCGTTCCAAAAGAGAAATACTAGGCTAACACCCGCTCTCCATTAGCATATGCCCATACTTAGGATCGGCAATTTTTTATACAACTCACAAACTAAATACGAACTCAACACGAAATTAAACGATTAGAGTTAAGGAATTTAACCCGTTTAATTAAATGGTTCGAGTTAGAATCAACCTATATAATTTTAAACATATGTTTTAACACGATCCGAATCCGTCACGTAAATACAAATTAACAGCCCTACTCACACCCTTATGTGAAAGTGACGTGGCACTACCGCATCAATTTCCACTCAAAATTTGTTTAACGCCATGAGGTCCTGAAGTGGATTTAGAGCCTGTTTGAGATTGCGTTGGAAAATAGAATTTTTATAGTAAAAAACAATCTTTGAAAAAAAAAACTTCATTTTCAAGTTTTTTCTTTCAAAAGTGCGTTTAATAATTACTTTTTAAATTTTTTACCATACTGACTCATTTTTACTTTGCACATATTTCTATTTGCTAAACGTACTTTTTAAGCTTGTTAATGCAATTTCAAAGAGGCCCTTAATAAAAGAAAAAAGACCATGCTTGTCTTTTATAAGTATAAAAATAAAAAAAAATAAAAAAAAAAAATAAAAATAAAAAAAGGGTGTTGGGCTAAATCTTCTCTCTCTCTGTCTGTGTAACCTTTCTTCTTTGTTTAAAATCTTCCATGCATGCATTTTCTTTCTTCTTACGAAGAAAGCCCTGTTTTTAGTGTTCAAGTTCAACCAAACAGTATGGTTTGCCAAAGTACTCGACCATGGAAGAGCGGACGACGACCCTCACTTCAAGGCCTGTCTCCGTCAACAGGCAGTCGTTCATGAGAAAAAAGGAACCTGAAGAGCACTTCAAACCCGTTTGTGAAGCAGTGCCTGAAGCTCTTCTTACCGCCACTCCAATGGAAAGAAGGAAAAGAAACTCCCCTCCAATCCAATTCATGAAAACAAAAATAAGTTTGACCTTAAAACTATAAAATTATGTTTATGAATCTGGAAGGAGATGGGTTCAGATTTGTTGATGCTGGTGGAGGCAAGGCCCACCAAACAGTGAAATATGAAGTCATTTACAAATAATTGTACATGCAATTACTTGATTTAGAATGTGACAATTTAGAAAATTGGGAAATTGGTCACCCAAACTTGCTCTCTATATTCCTTTTATGTGCTTGGATTTATTATTGAAAAAGCATAACCATCTTTTACTATAGGCATGAGATGTAGGTTGGGGTAGCAATTCACGTTCACTTGTCAGATTCAAGTCGTGTTGAAACATGTACATAAGACTATATAGCTCAACCCTAACCCGACCTATTTAATTAAACACGTCAAACTCTCAACCATAACTCTCTAATTTTGTATTAGGTTCGTGTCAAATTCGCAAATTATATCAAAATTGTCTGCTACTATGTCACGTGTCAGGTTCAGATCGTGTCGAAGCATAGGTATAAAACTATATAAGTCAATCATAATCCGACTCATTTAATTCAACGGGTCAAACTCCTCAACCGTAACTCTTTAATTTCGTGTTGAACAGGTTTGCAAATCGTGTTAAAAATTGGCGGCCCTAAATGTAGGCCCAAGTTTGGGTTCCAGCAGTGGTGACACATTCTTAGATGCGATAAAGGTCTCCAACAAAGCCCATCAAGGATGGCACTAGTGTGCAAGTCAGGCTTTCTGCATTTTACTGCCTTTTGCTTGATGGCAATTCATGTAATAGATAATTTTTGGGGTACCTTTCATTTGAACTGTCATTAGCATAAAATCTTGATGTCTAAAGAAAGAAGATGAAGAACATCGAAGGTGAGAGTAAATACTTCATTCTATAAACAAAAAACTGAAGAATATAAGGATAAGGAAAGTTGCTATGCTACTGGAATCTAAGGATTAACAACATTTACCAAAAACAAACATATCCTTTTGGAAAGCAAAGATTAAAAAAAAACTCTTTAATATGAACTATGAAGAGAAACAAATAATAACTATATATAAGTTCTGCAAGTTTTTTTCCCGACTATGATCCTAAACAGCATTCCTAATGCCTTATTTTGTACTTAGTTTTTAGTAGTATATTGTAAACCGCTTGCTAAAGACCACCTGGCAGTGTAATCACCTTTAAGTTTTTACTGCTAGATTCTGCATTTCTTATAGAGCTTGCTATTAACTGAATCTCTGAATGAGGCCATCAATGGTGTCACTTGAGGCAATTTCTGTGCTTTCCTACAATTCCATCAAAGTTGGAACTCATGAATAAATAATCGGAAAATCAGGTCAGGAACCCCTCTACTTTTCATCATTTTGACTTTAATTAGATAGTTTCGAATAGATAACAAAAATGATAGTGAAAATACAATTATAGCCCTCAGTTCAAAGAATTTTTTTAAAAAAAATAAATAAATAACTGGTTGCCGCTAGGCACCCCCTTTGTTAGGGGGTGGCTATAGCTCCACCCCCTCTAACCGGGGTGGCTGCGAGCCACCCCCTGTTAAGGGGTGATTGCGAGCCACCGTTCTTTGTTTTTTTAATTTTTTATTGAAAGACATAATTGTATTTTCACAACAATTTCCGTTATCTATTTGATGGAAAAGCTAACGAAGGTCTCCAAGTTAGAATGAACCCAAACTTGGATCTCGAATTTATCAAATTAAAAACTAGGATCTTAAAGTCAAAATGGCCAAAAACATAGGAGGGTCCTGACCTAATTTCCCTAAATAATCACAGTTTTCTAGAATATGAAAAGAGAAATAATCCCCATCAACTTGTTTGCCCTAATAATATAACTGAATTCAATGTATCAATGGTATATATGTTCAAAGTATGCAACGGTAGCATGATTGAACATCCAGATTCCAGCAAATAAAATAAATAGAAAGGAAAAATAATCTTTGATTTATCTTTCTCTAATATCACAGCGAGCCATAGGCCAGCAATTACGCATCAATGCATAAAAAATTATATGTTTGAACAAACAACCAAATGAATGAGCCATAGAGAAATTTCCAACTTAAGCATTTTGCCCATTTGGATTTAGGTATCTGATACTTAGTAATAGCGTTGGATAAAAAAAAAAAAAAAAATCCTTTTATATACATCTTAAAAATCTCTCCCCAGCAACAATGGTACATTATATTAAACATGGTACACAATTTCAAAGAAACATGAAATCTATGCTAAGACATGGAAACTCTTGGGTGTGCTACCAGTAAACAACAAAAATTAACACTATTCATGGCCAAAAATCTAGAAACAATGGCAGGTAATTTATGTGGCAAAATCTAGTACCCATATAAATGAAAAAAAAAAAAAAAAAAAAAAAAAAAAAAAAAAACCATCACCTGGAAGGCAATGATCAATATCAAGATCACACTCCCAAATTTCTTGAAGTGAGTTTGTCCCCAAGCAATGTAACTTTGCAGCAATCAACTTGGAAAATAAAGACAGAAATCTTTTTGGGCACAACTGCAAATTATTCCAAAATATTATTAAGCTTTAACCATCAGGACTTCCAATATAAAGTCGCAGGATGAGAAGAGAATGAAAATGTATGTAGAGCAATTATTCATCCAATAATCATAAAAGTATTGTCTCCATCGTTTCATACATCTTTACAACTTATAACTCATCAAATTTATAATTGCTTTCTACCATACAGGAAGCTGTCAGGCTCTTGTGAAGCATACATAACCATATTGTAGATGTGATGTTCATTATTTAACCAAAATCAGGCAACTTTCACCAAATATTTAGACTCAAAGATCTGCTTTTTCTCTTTTGCAACTTTTACTTTGCTTAAATAAAGACTTCATGAAACGCATGCTCCTTCAAGTTTGCTAACAGTAAGAGCTTTTCCTATTTAAGCTAATTATTTAAATACCTTGTCAGTTTATACATAATGTAAGTTCAATTACTCAGAAAAATGATTTTAATTAGAAAGGGTTGTTTGGTTGTCATAAAAATAGTCTCAAAGAGAATGCAGCTCTATATTGCCTTATCTGGACGATTTGGAGAGAGGAATAATCATAATTTTGAGAGCGTCGAGTAGTCTTGTGTTGAGATAGAATCTAGTTTTCTGCAATCTTTATTATGAATGAAGAATTGCTATTGGAAGGGTTCCTTGTAATTCTTTCCTTTGTTAATTATGCGGATCTCTTGAATCTTAGATTGTAATTCTATATGGGACTCTCTTGTATACTTCACGTGTACATAAGTTTCCTTCTTAAAAAAAAAAAGTTCTTAATTAAAAATAAATAAAGATATATATATATATATACACACACACACACAAGGTTGAAACCTTTTACTTTTTCCAGCTGTAGAGCTGAAATCTGTTACTTCATATAGGACAAATGACACAGTAGAATACATGATGCAACACATCATCCTTTCATAGTCAAAACTGGAACTAATTGAGTTGGTTTAAAGCTGGAGCTGAGGGATGATTACCTTGGATTACATCATCTTGTGTAATTATTCCAAATGTTTCTGTAGTTTCACGAATCATAATGCCGCTCACTCCAGTGAAAGAATTTATTTTACACTCAGCAACTGCCAGAGAAAATGAAAGGAAACTATAGTAAATAATAATAATAACAACGATAAGTGCAAGACTCTAATGACTGTATTTTAGTTTATTTATTTATTTTTTGGGGGGGTTCCTTTAAAAATCTCTTTTACTGTATTTGACACTAATGATTATTGCACAAATTGACTATGTAGCACCACACAAAAGAAAATACTAAAAGAAATTAGGAATTTGAAACAGATAAATAAAATAGTAAAATAACAACACATTTTGGTAAAAAATAGATAGAGCACAGTAAGTCTCGTAGGTGTTTGATCGAGAAAGGTGTAAAATTCTAAGTTTAAAATCTTGGTTTAGAATATGTGTTGTCGCGTAAGAACGAGATTTGGACACATTCGAACCCGAAAGAATCCCCACGTATCAATAAGGCCTGCGCGTGGGAAATAAATGGACGGCGAAGATTAAATCTAGACTGATCCCATTCGAATGCGCTATATGTCCCGTTCGATCAAGATGGCATCTCCACATGTCATCCCCCGCATGGTAGGTGAAGATTAACGGCCATGATTAACCACATGAAATGTAACTGACGCATTGTGTTCAAACGTAATAATATTCAGTTTGAATGAGACCGCTTTTAACATAATAAATTCGAAGTTTAAAAGGGAGGGAGGGAGGGAGGGAGAGAGAGAAGCTAAGGAGAGAAGGAGAAAGCTTGAAGAGATGCGTTAAGGGGGTAAGATTTTCTAACATTTTCTCTGATTGATTTCAAGTTTATAGAATTTTATTGTTGGATTTTGGTTAAATGATGTTAGTAAGGTTTTATGTGATTATTGTTGTTGTTTAAGATTTCACTATGGAGTTTGAAGTGAAAACTTTGACTATTGTTGGTATGTTCATATTAGGGTTGTTATTTTGAATGAGGTTTATGATTTTGATTTGGAGCTTATTATTGGTGTTGTGTTTGTGTTATTGAGGTAAGTGGAGTTGTTATTGTGTTGTTTGAAAAGAATGAGAAAAATGCAAAATCAGGGTTTTGGATAAAAGGGGGGATTTTGATATTGTAAAGGATGTTTTAATGTCATGTATTGGTTGGTTTTATGATGTTTGGTGTGAAGGAAGGGTTTGGTGGTAAGAGAGTTTGGATCTGAGGTAGTTTTTACGTTGAGAATTTCATGAAGTGTTATCTCATTCGAACAGTAGGGTTTCTGTTCGAATAAAATTGTCCCAAAATGCCTCAATCACAATTGTGATCAAAGCCCCTTTGAACAAGGTTGTCCCAGGATGCCTTGATTGCAACCGCAATCAAAGCACATTTGAACAAGACTGTCACAAAATGCCTCGTTCAAACCCGCATTCAAACAAGACTACATAGGACTAATAAACGAGGAGTTTTCCCAGAGAGAGAGAGAGAGCGCTTTAAGGTTTTAAGTGAGATAAGTTTTGCAACAGAGATTTAGAGAAATTTAAATAGGCCGGAGAAAATTAAATAGGCTTTTAATCCGTTATGAAAGGGGGGATTGGTAAGTTGGGGATTTAAGGGATTAGGTTCAAACTAAATAAGGCTTAAGTTATTTTAAAGTCGAAGGAGAGTAAGTAAAGCTATAAGGGTTAGTTTCGAAGTCTAGCCCTAGTTTGAGAATAAGTAAGAAGTGCTACATGAGGACGGAAATGAGAATGGTAGATTGGAAGAGCTAGTTAAAGGAACTAAAAAATTAGAGTGTCAATCTCTCTAACTAAAGGAAATCATGTAACATGGTTGTAGGTTTTGAAATAAGAACTCTAAGGGGGGCATTTGAAGCGAAAGAATCACCAATAATGGTACAATACACTGCAGTGAGAATTAAGCAATTGAGGTAAGCAAGTTTATGTTTGTGCTAGTATTTTTATGAATATCGACCTGGGACATTTTATGTAAGAAAATGCAATGTTTTTCACAGAAAAACCCAGGTCATTCTTAGCATTATGTATGATGAGAATTGTGAAATTGTTTTATGCATGAAACGCGTGAAATGAATTGGTTTCCAAATGTTTATTTCAAATGATGCATGTTTTGCTACGATGTTTTAAATATACTATTGTATGTATGTTTACCAGGTTTTATGAGATAAGAAAAAGGGTTGCGGTAATGTGTTTTATATATTATGTATGTATAAAAGAAAAAAGAAAGCATACACAGTAAAGAAAACTAAGGCAGTAAAGAGAACACAGAGGAACACCAGTACCCCATGTTAAAAGTTTAAGAATTCTCTCAAGGGATGGTGCGACACACTGCAAGGGTGTGGCCTTAGGTGGCAATGACAACGATTGTTATCTCTAAGCAAAGGGACTAGGCCTTGTAGGGGTATTGAAGAGAGGGGATGTACAAGCCTAGGCTCTAGGGGTTAAATAGAGCACAAAGAAAAGAAATAGTACAAGAAAACAAGACAGAACCTAGAAAACAAGAAAAGATGATAAAGAACAGTACAAGTAATAAAGTAAAGAAAACATACCGCATAAGCTACCTAGTAACAAAGTTTCTTAGGAATGTTTGCGAAAGAAATATTTACGAATGAGGTTCACGAAGGAAATGCTTTAGTGATATGGTTTACATGTTTTCAGCAAAGAGTTAATTGTTTAAGAAAATTATTTTTAGCAGAGTAATTTTTATGATTTCAGTAAAACGATATTTGTTTATGAAAGAAGCGTTTTCAGCAAAGAAAGTTTTTATGTTTTAAGTAAAATGCTATTTGTTTATGAAAGAAGTATTCTAGAAAAACGACAAATCAGTTTTAGCCAAGTTGATTTACGCAAAATGTGATATGAAATGTTCACACGGTCACACATTAGCACCAACTTGCTTGCTTATTGAGCCGTTGACTCATCCTTCTACCTGTAAACGTTGTTTACACAAAAAGAACAGTACCAAACAGCAGGACAAAGGCGACAAAGATCGGGAGCTCAAGCTAAACAATAGTAAATCATAAGGTATAAAATATGATATGATTTTATATAAAATTGTAAGTGAGCAACACGATACGTAAAGTAGATAGTTATGAGGACTGTCATGTGAGGAATATTGATTTGATAAGTTATTTAATTCTCAAAGTAGTTTACAGTTGATCAGAGCTCTAGCGAACTTGTATGTATGTAATAGAAAAGTTTTAAATTCATCCGCTGCTCAAGCCTTATGGTATATGTATGTTTCCATTGCAAAGGGATAGAATAATATACTTAAAGGTCAAAAGAGTAAGATGTAGCACTCCCAATATTAATTTAGAGAAATTATTTGTTTGGGGCATTACAGTATGCATCAATCCACACAATTCTATAGGCTGGTGAACAATTTAACAGACTATGACCCAAAAATTGCACATACAAGTTATTCTTGAGTATTCAATCAAGAGTAGAAATGACAAAAATTTTAAAAAAAAAAAGATAATGAGGGATCAGAATTATAAAGGCTTAGAAAGGAAATCCCCATGAACTTGAAGAATCATAAAGCGCATATCTGGGTAAATTTTGGACTCCTTGCAGCAAAAAACTCATAAAAGGACATTGGTGGTTTAACCCAATAGAACTTTTATTGGGTCCTAACAAGTAAAATTACTTTTATTGCAAGCAGTTACTATAGATTCCATGAGTACTTTTATTGCAAAGATTGTTGTAGAAAGAGTATAGCTTGACCTAGAATGATAGCACCATGTAGATCAGCATTAAGAAGACATTGAGCCAACTGATTTTTCCTGTAAGATCAAATAGAAGTACGGTTATAAAACCAATAGATTGAGGATATTTACGGAATATAAACATTATCTGGAACACCTCAATCTCATATTGAGAAGAGATAAGTAGCCCACATAGAGTGGGTGGTTTATAAAGGGGTGCTAAGTCTTACATTACTTAATTATTAGATGAAACTAGGCTTTATAAAAAATTTTAGGAGAGATCCAAATCAACTAGTCATTTTGAGGTAATAGCGCAGATGAAACTAGCGTTTTTCCCTAGGTCGTTAAAAATGATATCAAAGATGTCTAGTAACGCCAGGTTATGTGGTACTGAGTACCGCATGACGTGTCCCTAAAGAGGACGTTAAGGGTTTAAGAAGGAGTTTGTAACACCCTGATCGCATATTGAGACGAGATTAGTAGCCCAAATAGAGTGGATGGTTTATAAAGATAGTTATGGGTGTTAAGTCTCACATTACTTACTTACTAGGTGAAACTAGGTTTTATAAGTGATTCTAGGGAAACTCTAAATTAACTAGTCATTTTGGGGATGATAGCGCAGATGTGGCTAGCACTTCTCTCTGAATCATTATAAATGGTATCAGAGCCACCTAATAATGCGTCAAATGTATGTTAATTTTCACATTGCTTACTTACTAGGTGAAACTGAGCTTTATAAGAGATTTTAGGAAAGTTTTAAATTGACTAGTCATTTTGAGGTGATAGCATATATGTGGCAAGCGTTTTTCCTTGCGTCATTACACTATCCCCCCACCCAAAAAAACACACAAAAGATCAATGATAAAGGATAAGAAACCGCATGATTGTTATATCAGCAAAGGAGGAAAATATCTCACCCGATAGTTTTAAGCAGTTGCATCATGTAGCCTTTCCACATTTCATGCATTGGCCTAAAAATATCAAACCTGCTATCCAAACACAACCAATAATTAGAAGCTCATAAAAAAACAGTTTTTCTCAGAGTTAGTCATATGTTATATATAGAAGAAAACTTTAATTTCCTTGTATATTCTCTCATCATTTAAAAATTCAAGAGGAAGTCCATTGTTATTTTCTTAATTTCTTTCCCCACACTGTTGAATAACCTACATTTGAAAATTAAAAACAATTGGCAAGCATCAGACTGATCAAGAGAGGAATAGGAAAAGACAGATCCCTCATTAAAGCCCCCAATAAAAGATCAACCATTTGAAGACTAAAATACTAACCAGTTCAAACAGCAGGATGGGATCAAGTTATTGAAATTATTTCTGACTAGGTTTAAATGGATCAAGCCATAGCAATAGCTTAAACCGCTATTTATGTGCAAAAGATATATGCTTGAAACTCAACTGTCTGAGTCAGCAGTTTTACGTCATCACTAGACATAGGATCATCCTGATTCACCCCTTCCCTGATTCACAGTCCAGCTCATATAATCTTTCTACACAATGTTTCTATGTCCTTTTGAGAAGGTTAGCTAAAAAAACATTAGATCTTCATGAAAAGAACCAATGGGACGCCACCAGATATACAGTAAAAAGAATAACATCTAGATTGCAAGTACAGTAGAAGAAATAGATTGTGAAGTGGCAACCACATGTAGTGTAGAGAAACATTAAACTCACTTGTTAAGTTCTTGGGGCAAATCAAATGATCCACATTTTTTATGTTGTTTCATGGACATGTGCTTTTTAGAACGCTTTGAATGGATCCGCAAAGCCCTGATATGAGAACCAGTAGATACACCACGCCCTTGTACAAAATTATCAAGAAGGATCCAATTGTCCAATTTTTTGCTTCTGGAGCCCTGCATGTACTTCAGAGCCGAATCACCATTCTGAAGAAGCTCGTGTAAAATCTTATCGACCATGTGCCCTTCTCGACTAGAAAGCTGCATGATGGCAGGCAGATGTTAAACCAAGGAGCCGAGAATATATCATATCTTAATTTAGAAAAGTTAGTTCTCTAATTAGAAGCACCTCTAATGATCAATTATTCATGGTTCAGATAGCAAAGTACCTTAGTATTGGTTGCCAGCAGATTCTCATGTACAGGTTGAGAGAGCTGCGAATAGGCTGGAGCATTTTCTTCAGGATCTGTATACAACATTCACTTTCCATCTAATCAATTAAAACATATAAATACAAAAGGACACGGAAACATATTACAAACTCCTTTCAATATAATTTATGTAACTAAAACACATGTATGCATGCCAAGAGCAGTACCTTGTGAAGCAGGGTGACCTGAGAAAGTAAAAATTCCTACAAGTAAGCCCAGTGATATCAATCAGTTAAATGCAAACAAGAATGAAAAGACTAGCAAATAGCTGATAGATAATGCTGGAAATCTTAACGTCAACAGTGATACACAATTTTACCATGTGAAACAGGAAGAAAGCATACAAATAATTTAATATAAAATAAATATTAAACATACTCCCCTCCACATTGAATAGGAGTAATGATAAAATAAATTCAAGAAAAAGAATAAATAAATAAAACGACAAGAAGCCAATACAGAATACTGGAAATGGGATCTCAGTGGGAATGTACAAACTTTTGCAAAAGACATGGGCCCCCCATGCCGCCGACCCGCAGCGCCCGGGGGGGAGGGGGGGTTAATTTAGCAACAATGATATCAACAGTCATTCGATAGGTAAGAAAGATCAACTAAAGTGAGGAGCTAATAAAAGGCCTTGATATGCATTCATTTATATCAGACCTGCAAAGCTTGATTCAAGAACGGCTAGATGGACCAGAAGCAAAAAAAGCGGTGTGGTATTAGCATATGATAGAAAAAATTGAAGTGTCAAACGAACACCCCCCCTGAGAAGCTAGAACATCAATAATTAATATCTATCAAAGATACAAATATGTTAGGTATTACGTTCTCTTTAACGACAGCCTTAACATGCCTGATAATGAATTCTCAATGATTTCTTTTTACGCGTAACAAATGGGAGATCCTCCAAAGCAAAGTTAGGTATAAAGGCTTTAAAAAATAAAATAAAAAAATAAAAAAAAAAAACACACCTTTCTTGGATGAAGCACCCAATGTGGGAGTGACCGCTGCATCAGTTTTATCTACCACAGACGCAATGAATGAAGAACCTTTACTATTATGTTCTTTATTGTCTACTTTGTTTAAGCTCTTTTTGTTCTTCTTTTGTTGTAGAAGGTGCTCAACAGCAAACCTCCGCTCCAATGCCTCCAAAGTGCGCTTTCTTTGATCTTGAAAGCCTGCGTCGGTAGCCATGGAATTCCTGAAATGGTCCAGCCACACCGGAGTCAAATTCCATTCATGGGGGTTTTTGCTCCTAAAAGATATACAACAACGATTTTGATTTGAAATTTACACTTAAGTCCAAAAGCAAGCAAGTGAATCTATATGAGATGAGAGATATGGACAAAAACTGATTCCATTTAAGACTCAAATATATTCAATATGGGACCAATGCAATGAAAAAAAGAACAAGACAATAGAAGGAGGTAATTAATTTCTTTTTTTGATAATTGAGTAACAAGAAAAAGAACAAGAAAATAGCCACAGATAAAGACACTCTTTACAAGAAAACACCCTAATGGCAGAATTTTGCTTTGTTGGAACTGGAAAGATTGCACCTCAACCAAATTGAGTTTAGACCGAAATTACAGGGTTTTGAAGCCTAGGGAAGAGAGGGGCGAGTCTTTTTGGGTTATTTTTTTCAGCACCCAAATGAGGCCTAGCTATTTGTTCACTGGACAAATGAGTTGTTGATTTCTACATCCAAAATATTGTCAAAAAAAATAAGAGAGAGAGAGAGAGAGAGAGAGAGAGAGAGAGAGAGAGAGAGAGAGAGAGGTGCATTATGATCATCTCTCAAATGTTTTTTGATAAGTGAAAAAAAAAAAAAAAAAACATTTGAGAGATGATCATAATGCACCTCTCTCTCTCTCAAATGTCAAAATAGCAAATAAAATAATCTTTACAGAGGTGTTTACCTCTACCATCTCTCCAACCCATGACCATTGACCACGCATTACAGGTAAAAGGGATTTTTTTTCTTTTTGTAAATAACAGGAAAGGGGATTTCTCTCAAATGGATGTTCATTTGGGAACTTCCATGGTCTAACTGGCTATCTACAGAAAAAAGACCAACACACTGGCTTATCTGCAGAAACCAGCAAGGAAGACGTCTAACTACAGAAAACAGCCACACAAAAACACAACGTAACCCACAGCTTGCGATTTCAACAGAAAAGAAAAACACAACGTAACCCACCGACCAAGCAAGAAGTAATCGATTCACCGTCAACGTAACCCAGCGCTCCACAATTTTAACCAATTCCTAAATCATCACTACGCAAAAACTCTGTAATTATACCTACATATATAAAAACACGTGGAAAAGTACAAACTGATAAACAATAATCAATACACTGCTAAGAGTATAACGCTTCGATTTTTATTTTATTTTTATCAGAACCGCTAAAGAACAGAAACTCAAATCTAAAAACGCACAGTGCAAAGGTAAATTGCAAATACAAAACAAAGAAAGAAAAAACTCAGAAAAGTCAAAAAAATTCACAGACCCATTCGCTGGGTTCCCTCCTCAAAAAAATGTGGGTCTATAAAATATATGGAGAGATATCGGCAAGAGCTAGTAGCCTAGTATGCACCCACCCAGCTTTCTCTGTTTTCCAAAAAACTCAGAACCAACGCAGAGAGTAACCCATCGCCAAATATCCAAGCCCATATCAGTAACGCAAGACTCTCTCTCTCTCTCTCTCTCTCTTAATTTTTTTACTGTCACATGGTAAACAGAGAGAGATAGAGAAACAGAGAAAGAGGGATGAGAGACAGAAACAGAGAGCGGGGGGAGAGAGAGAGGATGCACATCACCAAATTTTGTTGCAGTATAATAGAGAGAGAGAGAGAGAGAGAGAGAGAGAGAGAGAGAGAGAGAGAGATACCTGGGTTGAGAAGACGGTCTCTGGCTTGACGAAGACGGTAGCAGTTTTCTTCAGCCGTTGAGTGTCGACTGTCGAGACTTCAGGAGGCTCGGGGCTTTTGGGCAAACTCAGAGCACCCCTATTCTTTAGCTAAAAATTTTGATCATGTTACGGTTCAGGGTTTTGCGATTTTAAAAATTATAATTTAGAATTGGTACTTTGTAAAACACACAATTATAGAGAAGAATCATACATAGTTCCTGAAGAACTAGTTTCACATATTGCAATCTATTTTCTTGTCTTGTTATTTTCATTAATTTTACAACACGTTATCAGCACGAAGCTGGCTATCTTCAACATCAAAAGCTATCCGTGGAATATTCTCAATTCATTGTAAGTCTCTTTAAGATTTAATAATCTTATTATCTATTTTGTTAATTAACATTCTAACATATGCTTAGAAATTTTTATTGTTTTAAGAATCATATTAAAACATATGAATCTTATGATCCATGTGCGATTAATATGAACTAAAATGTTATCATTTTATAATGCTATGAATATTGATGTTATGAATCTTGGAAATACTATTAAGAATGAAAATCAAGCATCCCAGCAAGATCGTGATAAAGCAATGAATGAAAATCAAGCATCCCAGCAGGATCGCGCTATAGCAATAATTTTTCTTCGCCATCATCTACATGATGAATTAAATAAAAATGAGTACCTTATAGTAAAAGATCCATTGATCTTGTGGAATAATTTGAGGGAGAGATAAGTACCAAAAGACAGTTATCCTTCCAAAAAGCTCATTATTGTTGGATGCACCTGAAGTTGCACTCTTTAAAATCAGCTCACAGTTAAAATTGTGCATTTATGATGATATATACCATATTTCATGCCTCGAATGTGCTCCTGCAGCAGCAATATCGAGAGTGTAATTTTACAAGATATTCTGAACTAATATCTTGTCTTCTAGTGGCTGAGCAAAACAACGAGCTATTAATGAAAAATCACCAATCTCGTCCAACGAGTTCTACACCATTTCCTGAAGCAAATGGAACCTCATTTTGTGGTAATAAAGGAAACCATTATCGTGGACGTGGACGTGGTAGAATATATATATATTATAGAGGTCAATGGGAACGTACTCATAATTCTTACAAAAGAAATGTTCATTTCCACCAGAAGTGGAACCACACTGAGGCGAAAGAATATAAAAACAAAGGTTTACAGAATAAACCTACAAAGAACTATGAAGATTGATAAATGTTACAGGTGTAATATGAAAAGACATTTGTCGTGTACCTGCCGTACGCCTAAACATCTGATCGACCTATATCAAGCATCCATAAAAGAGAAAGAAAAATGGATTAAAATGAATTTTGTTAATCACAGTAATCTTGTAGTAATATATATATGTTTTCATTATGTTGTCAATTTTAATTTTATTTTGTTATTTTATTTTGATTAATGAAATTTAATATTTATTTTATTATGTATGGAGGTATGGGTCATACTGATGGAATGATTAATTCCAAAATGATTGGTGAAGATTTGTGTCTAGCAGACAGTTGTACAACGCACACAATTCTTCGAGATAAGAAATATTTTCAATACTTAATATTAAACAAAGCTAGTGTCAATACAATATCAGGTTCATCAAACCTAATTGAAGGCTCTGGAAGAGCAAATATTATATTGCCAAAATGAACAAAATTTTGTATTGATGATGCTTTGTATTCTTCTAAATCTAGAAGAAATTTAATCAGTTTTAAAGATATTCGTATAAATGGTTATCATGTTGAAACCACTAATGAAGGCAGTGACGAATATCTTTATATTACTTCAATAATTTCGGGCCAGAAGCTCATATTGGAAAAACTGTCTGCTTTCTCTTCCGGGTTGTATTATACAACAATAAGAACAATTGAATCACATGTTGTAATGCACCAGAAGTGCTCTAATCCAAAGATGTTTATGCTTTGGCATGATCGTCTTGGACATCCGGGAACAATTATGATGCGTCGAATAATTGAGAACTCTCATGGGCATCCCTTAAAGAACCAGAAGATTCTTTTACAATGTGATTATCCTTGTGCTGCATGTTCTCAAGGTAAACTTGTAATAAAACCATACCTTTCTAAGGTAATTCTTGAATCTCCATCATTTTTACAAAGAATTCAAGGGGATATATGTGGGCCAATTCACCCTCCATGTGGGCCATTTAGATATTTTATGGTTTTAATAGATGCATCAACTAGATGGTCATATGTTTGCCTACTTTCTACTCGTAATGTTGCATTTGCTAGACTTATTGCCCAAACAATTAGATTACAGGCACAATTCCCTGATTATCCAATTCAATCTATTCGGATGGATAATGCGGGTGAATTTACATCTCAAGCATTTTATGATTATTGCATGTCAATCGGTATTAATGTTGAGCATCCTGTTGCTCATACACATACTCAAAATGGTTTAGCTGAATCGTTTATTAAACGACTTCAGTTAATTGCTCGACCTTTGCTTATGAAATCAAAACTGCCTGTTTCTGCTTGGGGTCATGCAATATTACATGCTGCATCATTAGTTCGGATCAGACCAACATCTTACCAAAAATATTCCCCTTTACAACTTGCATTTGGTCAACCACCAAATATTTTTCATTTTCGCATTTTTGGTTGTGCTGTATATGTTCCAATTGCTCCACCTCAGCGCACTAAGATGGGACCTCAACGTAGACTTGGGATTTATATTGGTTTTGATTCTCCATCTATTATTAGATATCTTGAACCTTTAACTGGTGATATTTTTAAAGCACGTTTTGAAGATTGTCATTTTGATGAAAATATATTTCCATCACTAGGGAAAGAAAAGTCGTTGCCAGAAGCACGACAAGAAATCACTTGGAATAATTCGACGTTATCTCATTTTGATCCTCGTACAAATCAGTGTGAACTAGAAGTTCAAAGGATCATTCATTTGCAGAGTATTGCAAATCAATTGCCGGATGCATTTACTGACAACAAGAAAATAATTAAGTCTCACATTCCAACTGCTAATACTCCAGCAAAGATAGAAGTCCATGTAGGACAATTAACTAATACAACAGCAAATGAGTCTAAGGCACGCCTGAAGCGTGGAAGACCTATTGGTGCAAAGGATAAGATTCCCCGGAAGAGAAAAGCACAAGGAAATGAAATCGGCGCTCCTGAAGAGGCCTTACCCACAAAACAGGCAACGGAAATTGATCCATCCAAACTTTCTGTACAAAATTCTCCTGAAAAGAAATCCCCTGAAGAGGAACCTCTTGAAAGGAATCTCCTGAAGAGTTACCCCCTGAAGAGGAACAGGTACCTGAAAATAATGAGATCTCAATACATTATATAAGTACAGGAGAAATATTGGATAGAAACAAAATTGTTGTCGACAACATATTCTCATTTAAAGTTGCATTTGACATTACCAGAAGTAATGATGATATTGAACCACAATCCGTCGAAGAATGTCGACGTAGAAATGATTGGCCAATATGGAAGGAAGCAATTCAGGCAGAATTGAACTCACTAGCAAAACGTGAAGTATTTGGACCTGTAGTCCAAACACCAGAAGGTGTGTCGCCTGTTGGATACAAGTGGGTATTTGTACGAAAACGTAATGAGAAAAATGACATTGTGAGATACAAAGCAAGACTTGTTGCACAAGGTTTCCTGCAGAAACCAGGTATTGATTATGAAGAAACATATTCCCCTGTAGTGGATGCAATTACATTTAGATTTTTGATTAGCTTGGTAGTTACAGAAAGTTTGGATATGCATTTAATGGATGTGGTTACAGCATATTTATATGGATCACTTGATAATGATATATACATGAAAATCCCTGAAGGATACAAAATGCCTGAATCATATAATTCAAAATCCCGAAGTATTTATTCTATCAAGCTACAAAGATCTTTATACGGGTTAAAGCAATCCGGACGCATGTGGTACAATCGTCTTAGTGAATATCTATTGAAAGAAGGATTTGAGAATAATCCAATTTGTCCATGCGTTTTCATTAAGAAATCAGAATCTGGATTTGCTATCATTGCAGTTTATGTAGATGATTTAAATCTTGTCGGGACTCCAGAAGAGCTTACAAAAACTGTCACTTATCTAAAAAATGAGTTTGAGATGAAAGATCTTGGGAAGACAAAATTTTGTCTTGGCTTACAGATTGAACATTTTCAAAATGGAATTCTTGTTCATCAATCAACATACACAGAAAAAGTCCTGAAGCACTTTTACATGGAGAAAGCTCATCCTTTGAGCACTCCAATGGTTGTTCGTTCACTTGATGTGAAAAATGACCCTTTTCGTCCTCGAGAAGATGACAAAGAAATTCTTGGTCCTGAAGTACCATATCTTAGTGCAATTGGCGCACTCATGTATCTTGCAAATTGCACACGACCTGATATAGCATTTCCAGTTAATTTACTAGCAAGATATAGTTCTGCACCAACTCGAAGGCATTGGAATGGGGTCAAACATGTTCTACGTTATCTTCGTGGAACAACTGACATGGGATTATTTTATCCAAGAGGTTCAAATTCACAGTTAGTTGGATATGCAGATGCGGGTTTTTTTTCTGATCCACATAAAGGTAGATCTCAAACAGGATATCTATTTACATATGGAAGTACTGCTATTTCATGGAGATCTGTCAAGCAAACAATTGTTGCTACTTCTTCAAATCACTCAGAAATTATTGCAATTCATGAAGCAAGTCGGGAATGCATATGGCTAAGATCATTAATTCAACACATTCAAGAAAAGTGTGGTTTATCCACAATCAAAGATAACCCGACAATATTATATGAAGATAATGCTGCTTGTATCACACAGATCAGAGGAGGATACATTAAAGGTGATAGAACAAAACATATTTCACCAAAATTCTTTTATACACATGAGCTCCAGAAGAGTGGTGATATTGATGTGAAGCAGATACGATCAAGTGACAATTTAGCAGATTTATTTACCAAAACATTACCAACTGCAACATTTAAGAAGTTGGTGAATAACATTGGAATGCGCCGACTCAAGGATCTTTCATCATAAACAATTGAAGCTATTCATGCTAATGAGGGGGAGTAAAATGATTATGCTGATTGTACTCTTTTTCCTTCGCTAAGGTTTTTCCCATTGGGTTTTCCTTTGCAAGGTTTTAATGAGGCAATCCTAAAGCATATGATGACACACAAGAATAATGTACTCTTTTTCCTTCGCCACAGGTTTTTCTCACTGGGTTTTCCTTGGCAAGGTTTTAATGAGGCATATTCTTAGTGTATGGTCATCCAATGGGGAGTGTTATGAATGCATTCATGCATTTGGTGGATGACCATTTAGTTTCATCTATTGGAATTCTATACATTCATGTCATCTTTTAGAATTCCATAACATTCATGTAATACATTGATGTAGCCTTTTAATTCATGTCCTATCATTTTCTATTCCTTAACCTCCCACTATGATTCTATGTCTATAAAAGAGAGTATTTGGTACTTTGTAAAACACACAATTATAGAGAAGAATCATACATAGTTCCTGAAGAACTAGTTTCACATATTGCAATCTCTTTTCTTGTCTTGTTATTTTCATTAATTTTACAACAGAATATATGATTTAAAAAGATGATTTGGCAAAATTATAATTTAACTTTTAAAATCACAAATTAATTTTTAAAATTCATACATTTTTTAAAAAGTATCATCTTACCTGAGATTTGAAAAGACAAATATTTTGCGTTTTCAAATCGTAATTTTAAAAAGATGAATGCTAGCCATCTAAATACTTTTTTTCTAGAATTTGGTTTCAACTTGATGTGTCACAATTTCATAAAATCTATCATTTTGAAAAATATGTCAAATTTCATAGGATTGTTACACACATTAGGTTGGAACCAAATTTTGAGAAAAAAAAAATGTTGGGATGTCAAGCATTTCTCTTTTAAAAATACAATTTCTAAACGATTTATATTTTGCAATTTGGTTTAAAATCGTATTTATTGTCTACAAAATCGCAATCTCAAACGCATCATTAGTTTAACTAGTTATTTTACAAAAGCACAGCACAATAAACTCTCTAAATTTTACTCTATTCTATTTAGATATAAGTTTTATTCTTTTTTTATTATTATTATTCTCAAAAATCTCTCGACAAACCAAAAAAGAGTGAGACAATGAGAGAGAGTGTGATAAAATGAATATAAAAATGTATGAAAATGAAATAGAGAGAGATTGTTTCTCCAAATATGGAATACAAATCTGACAAGTATTATAATAGATAATGAAAAGAGAGCTTGATAAATAATGGTTTCTGTGAATTTTAGCCAAAATTTGGCTAAACATTACTTTTGAAGAGCTCAATGGGGATGCCTTTAGGCTTCCTCTGTGATTTCTGTTTTTACTATATTCTACTACTAATTGCTTTGTTCAAAATTAACAATATCAAGAAAATTGGTTTTTTAAAATTATATTTGGATAGTTGAGAAAATCTGAAACAAAATAAAAAAAAAAGATGTTTGCAAATATGAAAAAAAAATCTAAAATTCTATATATATATATATATATGGGTGGTTCCAAAACCACCCCACAGGGGATGGTTAGGGACTCTTGAAATTGCTTGGGGGTGGTCAATCCATCCCCAGACACCCATGGGTGACTCAACCGCCCTTGAGTTATTATTTATTTCTTATTTTGTTTTTTATTATTATTATTTTACTTGGGCTGAAAAAACTTGAGTTGAGTTGAAATAACACCCAAACATATACTCAAAAAATAGTAAAAAAATAAACCGGTACCCAAACATCCCTTTAATGTTTAATTTATTCTCACGGGAAATGAATAGGTATTAATGTTATTTCTCTTTGTAAGAATAATTATTCCTATAAATAATTTGCAATCAAATAAAATAATAGTTATTTAATAAGAATAGCTATTCATTTTTAAAGGTTTATTTTGCAAACTAATTTTAAACATCTATTTGGCAAACCAAAATTAAACATCATAATTTGGACAAAACATATTTACCTTTATTTTACCAAAAGCTTCATCTCAAATCAATGAATATTATAACAACCGGCGACCGCAAACATGAAATTTAGTCAGCTTCTCTGTGAAAAATTCAATGCCTCGTATCTAAGAAGGAAGTAAAATCTTTTGATCATCCATCATTCTCGTCCAGGTGGGGGTTGTGGGCATGCCGCTGATAACCTTCATGGCGACTCATGGTGATTCACAACAACAAAAAGGAAGAGCGAGAAGCGAGAGACCGAGAGGAACAATTAACCTGGTTTAGGACTTTTTAACGAGTTTAACCTTATCCTGTGAAGTGAAGTCATTTGAGAGTTTTTTTTTTAAAAAATAAAATAAAAAATAAAAATTGATTATGGTGTGTTTGAGATTGCAATTTCGTAGACAATAAGTGAGATTTTAAACTAATTCCAAAACATAATCATTTGGGACTGCATTTTTAAAATTGCGATTAGAAAACGCAAAAAAATCTGCTTTTTCAAATCGCAAGTAAGATGGTGATTTTTTTAAAACACAGAATTTTAAAGGCTAAATTGTAATTTTCTCAAACGCTTAATTGCGTTTTTAAAAATCACTTTTTTCAAATCGCACATTTTAAAATCATTATTTTAAATCTCACTTTTTGAAATTGCAAACCAAACGGACCCAGATCAACCTCAATAGGGATGTAAATAAATCAGTCATTTCGACAACCCGCTCGATACCTGTTTAGTTGAGCCCGATCCAAACTCGAGCTCGATACTATATAAACTCGATCGTTACTGTAGAAACTCGCTCAATTAATAAGTAATACATACTCGACTCGCTCGACAAAACTTGATAGAGGCTCGCGAACTCAACTCGTTAAAAGCTCGATCAAATCACTCGTCCGACTCGTTAGCTCGTTCATATCTCTTATATATTACTAAAAATGAGTTATATAAATTTAAACATGTATATTAGTAATTAAGTAATATATGTTATATTTGTTACTTAATATTTATATGTGTGTGTATTAGTTAACATACTAACTAGTTAATTCATAAACTAACATATTATTTAATTTATTAACATATGCTAAGTAAATGTAATTAACTATATGTTACTCGATATATATATATAGTAGTTAACTATAGTCTATAGGTCATTTTCTGATATATATATATATATATATAGTATACTAGCTAAATAAATATTGTATTACATATTAATTATAATACTTTGATAATAGTATTTAGCATATTATATTTACATATTAAGTTATTAATAGTTAGTATGGAGGTTGTTCACAAACTTAGGCTTGAACTCCACTTTGATCACAGATTGAAAAATTTAATAGCGTATCTCGAGGTCTAGTTGAGTCGAGCTTATTGAGTAACCCAGCTCGGCTCGGTTCGACTCGAATGTCATTTTCAATGAGCTCGAACTCGTTCAAATTTTAAACGAGCCGAACTTGAATACACATTTTATAGCTCGGCTCGAATTCGAACTCGATATTTAAGCTCGACTCATAAATAAGCTAGTTTTAAAATCTTAAAACTCGACTCGATTATATTCCTAGTCCTCAACCTCATATCAAGTGAATTAACCCGTAATTTACCGGTTTAAGAGCACTCTCATCAGTTTCCCAACCATTTGCCATATATTTAGAGAACAAAACTATTTTTTACTTCCATATAAAAAGACATCCCACAATAGTTTCCCTAAATTTTTCCTATATCAATTAAATACTATTTTTTACTCTTATTTTATTATCTTTTATCTTTCTTACTTTTATTTTTTTTTATTTTTTTATTCTCTCCTCTCTTGTCATCTCCGTCCTCTCTCTCTCAAAACCCACCTGTCTACCGCCCCATTTTCTCTTCCTCCTCTTCTTTTCTTCTCCCTTTCTTCATCTTCCTGATCCTTCCTTCCTCTCTTCTATGTGACCCAAAACAAGTTGAGTGAGAGAACCGGGAGAGAGACCGAATTAAGGAGATAGATTGAGAGAGAGAGCTTGAGGAAGAGAGATCGAATCAGAGAGAAAACCGGAGATGGAGAGAGACCAGTGGGTCTGATTTCCAATGGCCTAAGAAGAGATGCGGTGAGAGGAAGGTCCGATCTCTGGTGGATGATGTTGGGTCGACGCCGTAGAAGTTGAAGGCGCAATTCTTGTGGCTTGATGTGCGAACTTCCGTTGAAACAAGAGAAATTTTCGGTGAAATTCCGGGCATTTCAAACTGTGAAATTTCAATGGAATTCCGGTGGAAATTTTCGATGGAATTCTGAACTGTGAATTTTTCGATGATCCTAGGGCTTGGGCTTTGCTGTGGTTGAAGAAATTTTTGATTTTGATTGAGTTTGAGTTTTGACGGGGTGGAGACGATGGAGGACGGGGAAGGTGGAAGGAGAGAGGAGAGAGAGATGAGAAACTCTTGTTTCTCTATGATAACTGTGGTTTTGTGTTTGGTTGATGAGAAAGTGAGGGAAAAGGCGAGGGCTGGTTCATCCATGGCGTCTTGGTTGGGAAAGGAAGGAGGACGGGGAACTGGGGAAGGAAGGACGCGCGAAGCAAGGAGGAGAGAGGAGAGATGGACTTTATTTTTATTAAAATATTAGGTTGGGAATCTACAGTAACTATATATATATACATGTAGATTTCAAATGATAGCATGTAAATTTAGGGAGGCTGATGGAGCTGTTTTTTTTTTTTTTTTAATGTTTTTTATGATATTTTTTCTAAATATAGGGAAGGAACCACTTTAAAGAGTTTGGTGGGAGTGCTCTAATAAACGGGCTACCCTAATTGTGATTCAAACCCATTTATATTAAACTCTTTCTTTTACTTTTGTGTAAAATTTGTTGGCAGTGTGAAAAATTGTCGTCTTAAATAAACCTAACACAGAAACCAGGCCCACTGTGGGCACGAAAAGGGCTACGGGATTTGCTTGCTCCGATACTTCTTTCGCTAAAATTTTACATTGTCGACGTGTCGTACTCGTACGCTTTCACCGGTAACATTACACCCACTTTGCCTTTCACTGTTCAGTTAAAAAAATAGCAGGGAAAAACAGCAATCTCACTCGCATTCACTCTTTAATGACCTCACCACCGTCAGATGAGATTACAAGTGTCCCCTTACCAACCTTGACTAAAACTGACGGTCAGATCTGAGGAAGACTTACTCTTTAAGAGAACCCCATCAACGCCGGAATAAAAAAAGGTATCACGTCGGGAAAAGGACGAAGCAGAACATTCCCAAGTCACATGCGCGTACCGCTCGTCACTCGTCAGGCAATCGCACAAACAACCAACCGACACGCACCGACTGAACCGGTAGCCAGCCGTTAGTGGCACGGCGCAGCAGTTGACCACGTGGCCTGATCCACCCCGTGAGTTTCACGGTGAGCTCATCGGACGTCTGTACTCATCGTCAAGTCTCGCTCGGACCAGTAAAGGCAAAAAAGCCTAGAAGCGCCCAGCGACACAGCCATTGCTAAAAGGTTGGTTAAGCAATCAATTCCACATAAAGATGAATAGAATATATGGAGCTCACAGAGCTCCTTAACGGTTTCAGTGCGGGAAGGTGAGAAGAGATAATAGAGCAGAGCCGCAGATGCTTTTGCCTTTTTCTACTTCATGAGTGCTTCTTTTCTCAACTTCTTTTTTGGTTTGAACGGTGGTCGGTTAGTTTTTATCTCTTTTTGGATTAAACAAACCTGGCTTGAATTTCACGCTTGGAAAGCTGCACTTCCAGCTCTGTTTCTTTTGCCTTGACATTATTACTCTCGATTCTTTTTCTTTTTTAAACTCCTCTCTTTCTCTCTC
>JAJPGS010002376.1:0-77754 GCA_028654335.1 Alnus rubra
TGGTGAGCTTAACATGATGAACACATAATCACTTGACTAAGGAATTAAGAAGTTTTGTTATTTTATTTGGCAGCATGAGATATTACTTGTTTCAATTTGATTCTCACAAGCATAATAGCACGTAGTCTGTGGGGTATGAAATTCGAAATCAGTTATGTCTGTTATCAATATCTTGGATGCAACTGGGTAACTTATTGGAGGAATAACCTTGGCATTATTAAAGAAAAAAAAAAGAATAATATTGATCACTTTGAGCTTTTCACTGAGTAACCGGATCTCTTGCCTCATTAAGCATTGAGTATTCGCGTCAAAAGGTGGAAGTTTGTTTTGATTGATAAAATGGCTAAGTTTAGCTTCGTAACCTTTTTGACTCGAGTTAGTAAGTCTTTAGGGTGTTTTACACCTAGTGCCCTAAAACCATCTGGTTTGGGAGTCATTGACCTAACACTCGTTACATGGGTCAATTAGAAAGCTTAAGGGAGCTAAGCATTACACAGCCTGCATATATAAAAATAATAAAATATATATATGCCTTGGTTGTTTTATCTAATGGGGAGTCCAGCGAATTTTGAGTGTTGAACCATTCATGATTGAGATTAGTTTTGAAACCTCATGACTATGTGTTAAGTTCACTTTACACTAGTTGAATCTTGTGATATCTCATAATGCCATGTTAATAGCTTAATTTTTAATTCCTTGAAATTGTGAAGATGAAGTTTATTTTGTTAAGCTTGCTAATGAATGAGAACCATTATTTTTATGATGCTGCATTCTTGGGGATAATATGGTAGGAATAATGTTTGTGGGTATCATTCTTGGCAAACCCTCACGAGACTTCACGAGACTTCACTCGTCCACTAGGGAGTCCTAGGGGTTTAAAAGGCTTGTTGCATACTCTAAATGCAATCGTACATCCCACGAAAGAAGGATTTATCTTGTTGTTTTTCAGTTTTATTTCTTGTTTTGTATTGCTAAGGGACTAGCAATATATAAGTTTGGGGGTGTGATAAGCGTCGAATGTTGCACATTCAAGCCCCTTAACTTATATATGTTAATTCTTTAGCATTGTTATTTGTTTAATTTTGTGTTGTTTTAATGTTTTCAGGTTTTAAATAAAGATACAATTAATTCCATTAATTTTGGGCTTAAAGCACACTTTGAGAAGACCTAGAAGATATGTTTAAACTTAACCAATCATAATAGAATACCTATGTGATGTGATTAAGTTAAATCAAATCAAAGGAAGGACTAAATCGGAATTTCTCTAATAAGAGTCAAAATCGGATTGGGTTCAAATTTGGATTCTGTACATGTCTCAGTGTTTTAATCATAACTTTTGAGTCAGATATCAGATTGCGATGAAATTAGTGGTGTTGGAAAGATAATAAAAACAAAACAAATATGTCAGAAATATCTTTTCCTAAATTTGGACGTTTACTATGTCAAAATCGCCCCGCAATAAAAGACCGCATTCTGGACGAATTTGGAATCCTTTTCCTACTTGGATTGGAATTTCAATCTCCTACATGGACAAGAAGACTCAAGAAACGATTTGTATGGAATTCCCAGAGCTTCTAGGCCTCTCCTAATCTCTATAAATAGGCCTCTAAACATTGAAGAAAGATACACTGCTACCTAGAGCAAATTCAGAGAAAAACTTCTTGAAGGCTTGAAGAGTTGAAGAGAAGTAATCATGGCAGGAGGCCATTGCAGCAGCGTCATGAGCGGCTAAAAACCTTTGTAGGGTATTGATGTAGCCGTATTCAAGCACAATGGTTTGATTGTATTTCAATTTAGAGAATTTTAGTTTATGCATGTTGGTTGTATAATTATGAGAATTGCTACAATTTGATATTGTTCTTCATCTTTTAAATGCAATTGTTCTTCAATTCATAATCAATATTGGTAGAATTCTTCTCTTGTCTTAGAAAGCTTTTTACCTTTATTGAACTCAAATTATTCTTATTTTCTGTGATTATGAGAATAATGATTATACAACGGGTTTAATTGACATATGATCAAGAGGATTAGATAGGCCATGCCTAGGAAAGACGAATTGTACTACATCCTAGTTTAGTATAATTTAGGTAGACAATTCGTGCCAACCGAAGATGGGTTATACTTTTCCATTGATTGTATGTATCCTATTAAAGACGTAGCTAATCCATGCCTAGGGAAGACGAGTCGTACCGCATCTTAGTGGTTAGGTGGACGATCCGTGCCAACCGAAGATGGATTATACTTATGCTTTAATATGGTAATTTCTTGTTTATTTGTAACATGCATAGAATGAATTTCTCTAATTAAATATGATTAACCATTGATGTGGGGATAGCGGTGAAGTCAATACTCTACTCTCTCTCTCTCTCTCTCTCTCTCTCTCTCTCTTATAATTTAATTCTCTTTTACTTTTATTTTATGCACTTTAGTTAATCACAAAATCAACAACCTTTTCTTTAGCTATTTTTAATTTTCATAAATTTGATAACCATACCCCCGCAGTCCTTGAGGTTCGACACCCTCAACATAGCCCTATCCTACAAGGATTCGTACTATTGCGAGTGGTAATTTTATTATTGATATATTTTGGTAAACAAAAGACCACATCAGGTTTCAAACACTGAATTTCCCTTCTCTGACCCAAACTTTCCTTCAAAGTCTTTGATAAAAGAAGTTTTTGTTTCTCCCGAGGGTCCCTCTTGGCTTGATCATATGTCTCATTTCTTTCTTGGGGACATGCCAAACCCCATGACATTGCTTGCCAAAATTATCTTGACCAATTTGTGGCATATCAATAGGCATATTGACATTAGTTTTGATAAGCCACGCTTCATATATGTCCAAATCAAAGGTTAGTCGGTGACCAAGACTTTCCTTCAAAGTCTTAGATGAAGGAAGTTTTTGTTCCTCCCAAGGGCCCCTCTTGGCCAGTTCATATATCTCATTTCTTTCTTGGGGACATGCCAAACCCCATGACACTGCTTGCCAAAATTATCTTGACCAATATGTGGCATATCAATAGGCATATAGACATTAGTCTTGATCAGGCACGCTTCATATATGTCCTGATCAAAGGTTAGTCGGTGATCAAGACTTTCCTTCAAAGTCTTAGATGAAGGAAGTTTTTGATCCTCCCAAGGGCCCCTCTTGGCCAGATCATATGTCTCAATTCTTTCTTGGGGACATGCCAAACCCCAAGAGACTGCTTGCCAAAATTTTCTTGACCAATATGTGGCATATCAATAGGCACATAGACATTAGTCTTGATCAGGCATGCTTCATATATGTCCTGATCAAAGGTCATTCGGTGGACCTTCCCTCCCTCATCATTCACATCATCCATGATATCTCTCAAGAGAATAATACTTATCTTCCCTTTGGGTGCCTCATTACTTAGCTTTCATATTTATGCAAGGTTCCTCTTCGTGCCACTAAGCCTTCCTTGCCTCCATTGGAGATATTTACAAAGCTACAATCCCCAAGTCTATGGCTCAGATTACTTCAAATCATACTCATGTTTTTTTTATCAAATACAACCGTCTTCTTCAGATGAGCCTCCTGATGTTGATGGTGTTGGACCCTCTTCTTTTACACCAACTACTCATGATGCATCATTGATGGAGTGGCTGATAGCGCTTTCACTAGCTAGGTCAGTAGCATATTGAGTAGCGAAAACACTTTGATAAGGAGATTGCAGAGCTGAAAAAATATGGGATGATCATCTTGATGCATTGGAGCAGAGTATTGGCACAAAAATAAAGAAGACAATTGCGCACTTTGATGGCCAATTCAAGTTGTGGGCAATTATGTGGTCAAGACTAATAAGACCCTCACACAACTTCAAACTAACTTTATTGGGGCGAATGACCACATAGTATAGATCGGGATGGATGTCAAAGTTGTGATGCAGAGAGACTCTCCTGAGGATACAAGCAAGACCACTTGAGTTCTTCCATTTGTAATTCGTGACAAAAAGGGGGAGAGTATGGATGTAATGATGATTGATGAAATTTTGTTTACCTCTATGTGACTGGATGAAATTGAGATGAATATATGTTGTCAATGGTTCCATGATGTTGATTTATGTGTTGAGATGATGATTAAAATCTATGAGGTTTGGATTATGCATTGTTCATTATAAAATTGAGTTGTTTAATGTTGTTTTAATATTTTCAAATCTCTATGCGCATAATTAGTTAATTTGTGATTCAGAAGACATGTACAAAATTTAAACGTAAAAATTTCAATCAATTCTAGTTAGTGGTTTGATAGACATGGGTTGGGATTGTAAAGTTTGATTTTTTTTATTTTACTTGCAATTTTTTGTTTTATTGAATTTGTCATCTAATTGCCAAATAAGGTGTTTGTTAGGTTTAGTGTTGGCTTATTCGATGATCAAAACAATTTTTGTAAGTCTTGTTGACACTTAGGTGTTTTGGGGTTTTCATCTAGAATTGATTAAGTGGAGATTTACACTGGCATCAGCAAAGTGGTCCCGACGTGACTGTTTGAGAAGCATTCCAGAGAGCCTGATCACCACTGGCGTCAACTAGCCATCCTAATGAGATGGTTACAAAATACCCACTGAGAGCTCGCATTAGCAAGACGTCCTGACAAGACATGTTACAAAAGACTTACAGAATGTGTCATCAGCAATGGTGTCAATAAGACGTCCTGACGTGAGGACTTACAGAGAGCTCCAATAGAAAATATGTCAACAACTCATCCTAATGCCTTTTCTATTTCACTAGCTACTTAGACACAAGAAACCCTAGAGGCATCTTGACGGACTCACTAAGGCGTCCTAAAGCATTTGCATGAACCACATGGATTCGAAGGTTTTTCAACGTCCAGATTAGGGCTTTGTTCCTTATTTTTATAAGGACCTCTAAGCACGATTGTTCTTTGCTCAAGCCTTTTGATAGACAAAGCTTAAACCGTTTATTTCATTGTATTCCAAGAGAGATCATTGTTGTGAGCTTCCATTGTTCAATCTCTTGGAGTGTTTTGTTCAAATGGCACCCTTCACCATCAACAACTTGAAGTCTAATCATAGTTCCTGTTAAGGAAATCACATAGAAGAATTATCCATAAGTTCTGAGAGAACTACTGCGATAGTGGGTAAGTGGATCGCTTGTTCAGTATAATAGAGAGTCATCTACAAAGGTTTTATGAGTATGATCTTATTGTAAATTTCTCATTCTTTTATAGTGAATTGGTTAATTTTTTTAAGTTTGGCTACACCAGAGTGTTTTACCTTTGAAGAGTTCTTCAAAGAATTTCACTTCGTCAACCAAAATTATTGTATGGATGGGTTATTGCCTATTATCAATGTGATGGTTTGATATTTGATGTTGTAGAATTTTTAATTTGATATTTACTATTACACATCACTTATTCACTCCCTCTAGTTGATTGTCTTGGGGCCAAAACACTTTGTATTAAAGCAAGGTTTTTGCTATGAAAAAGGGAGAGACTTTTATTAATAATGGGCTCACCTTAATTTCACATACAGTACTTGATTGTTTGTTCTACTTAATTAGTCATGGACTCACATTTCCATTTCTTAAATGTTAATTTTACAGCTATTGGGAATTCAAAAACAATGGAGCCTAGTAGGTACGTTCAGTACAACCCGCGGTATGAGTCATAGGGTCCAGGGACAACTGTTGTGGTCTCGTGCTAGCTAGGAGGCATGCATTTTGTAGTACAGTTAGATGGGCATGCATGCATGCTCATTTTTATTTGTATGCACTACGTACTGATTTGTTGATGGAAACTGTAATGTTTTGAAGGTTTTATGTACGTTATGAAATATATTAACACTCTGATATAATTTTCTTTCCTTAATGTATGTGGCTATGTAGTTGAGGAAAGAATAATTTATAGTACATTTCTCGCCCGTTCAATGATATGAGGTAATAGTAAGTAGCATCACGTGGTTAAGCCATATATATATATAATGGCTTTTAGCAAAAAAAAATAAAAAGGATTAACAAACAATTTAAAACTATTTTCATATTTATGTCACATCCTAACCAAAGATCAAAAACTACCTGGCACTAAAAAGAAATTGGAGAGGATTAATAAGAGGATTATATATATAATGGCTTTGGCCATCAAAATTCGCGACCCGGTGGCATGGTATATTTTTCGAACGAAAAAACAAAAAATACCATCTAAAACACATCAACAAACATACCTTCTAGCTTGCTGGCTAGGGATAAAAGTTAACGTACCGGTCGAACACATAAACATGTTGGTTGGTACATTGGAATTTAACTGTGACAAGGTGAAAGATAACCATGTGAAATTTGGCCCAACATAGGCAGCTTAATTATTATTCACTAAATGCAATATTTAAATCCAAAATATCAACTAAAATGTACGTACGTAGGGTCAATCTTCTTCTAAGCTGATGGAATAATTTAAGCTTTGACAAATGCTGCAATAATATTGACCTTGCAGAGTCAAATTTAGGTGTAACCTATAGAAAGGGTAAAAGAAGGAAGAATTGTTTTCCTGGAATAATTATTCATTGACTGAGAAGATACAGCTTCATACAAGGTGATTTCCTACAATTACGCTAGATTATTCTGGGCAATTCAAATACTAACGGAAACAGAGCAATACAAATGGAAACAAAGCAAATACAATATATTTTGTCGAGGAATGCCCGGATATTATGTCCGGGTATCTTGTCTTCCTCAACACTCCCCCTCAAGTTGGAGAGTGGATGTCAAGAACTCCCAACTTGCGTATCATACTTGAGAAAATTTCTTTTCCCAATGGCTTAGTGAATACATCCGCAAGCTGAATCGTTGAAGCAACATGTTTGGTTTTAATCGAGCCATCTTGTATTTTGTCACGAATAAAATGACAATCCATCTCTATATGTCTAGTTCTTTCATGGAAAACGGGATTGGCTGCTATGTGTAAGGCAACTGTGTTGTCACAATACAACAATGCTGGCTTCGGATGCAATACTCTTAAATCTGTCAATAATGATCGTAGCCAGGATAATTCACAGCATGTACCTGTCATGGCTCTATATTCGGCTTTTGCTGAGGAGAGGGATACGGTTTTCTGCCTCTTTGTCCACCAGGAAATCAAAGAGGATCCCAGAAAAACACAATAACCCATAGTGGATCTACGAGATATTGGACAACCAGCCCAGTCCGAGTCTGAAAATGCTCGCAAAGATAAATCATTCTGAGAAGGGAAAAATAAACCTTGGCCTAGACTATTTTTCAAATAACGCAGCACACGCAAGGCAGCTTCCATGTGTGGTTTGCGAGGTGCATGCATAAATCGGCTTAGCACATGGACCGAATAAGTGATGTCTGGTCGGGTAATCGTCAAGTAAATTAGGCGTCCAACAAGTCGCCTATACTGAGATGGATCTTTAAGCAATTCTCCTGAGTCCGAGAGTTTTACGTTTTGCTCCATGGGAAAGTTCAAAGGTTTAGAACCTGAAAGTCCATTATCTTTTAGAATTTCCAAAGTGTATTTTCGTTGCGAAATGGAGATACCTTTCTTTGATCGAGAAACTTCAATGCCCAAAAAATACTTCAAGTTACCCAAATCTTTAATTCGAAAACGACTATGCAGAAATTGTTTCAGAGTTGATATGGCATTAACATCATTACCCGTAATGAGAATATCATCGACATATATCAACAATGTTGTAAAAGACTTGCCTTTCCGACGTGTGAATAATGAGTAATCTGCTTTGGATTGAACAAATCCAGCAGCTTGGATGGCTGTAGAGAACTTGGCAAACCATTGTCGAGAAGCTTGCTTTAGGCCGTATAATGACTTGTGGAGGCGACACACTAGGTTCTCCCCCTGTCGCCGAAGACTAGGAGGTGGAGAAATGTAAATTTCTTCGTGGAGATCACCATGGAGAAAAGCATTGTGGACATCGAGTTGGTGTAGGGACCAATTCTGGGCAGCTGCTAAAGCCAGTAAATAACGAACGGTAACCATTTTAGCAGTGGGAGAAAAAGTATCATGGTAATCTATACCTTCCAGTTGTGTGTAACCCTTCGCAACAAACGAGCTTTGTAACGCTCTATGGTGCCATCCGAATGCCTTTTAATTTTGAAAACCCAACGACAACCAATTGGCGTCTTATGTTGTGCAAATTTTAATACTCGCAAGCGCACGAATCGTTTGCAATATAGTGTATGTGCAAGTGCGAGATCGTATCCACAGGGAATTGCATTGCAAAAATTAATTTCTATTTAAACTAATCCTATTTTAACCTAGTTCCAAATTTAGGGGTTTTTGATAAAAGAAAACATAAACAAAAATAATGAAAATAAAGGGGTCTAGGGTTTTGGAATCCACACTCACCAAATCACAACAACCTAATCTCATGCTCATCACACATATTTTGAGGTTCTCACATACAAATCTTAGGTATGCTCTACATTGCTTCAAAAATCATTTAAATCATTCAATGAATCCGTTCATTGCACAAATCACAAAAGATATTAGGATTAAACCAAATCATCAAATGTATTAGTCGAACGAAACACAATGAATATCCAATGTTTTGATAGATGAAAAACCAAGCCATCAATTTAATGAAACTTATTCCACATCATCACTTGTATCCGGAAACCACAAGAGATATCAAAACATCATCTCAAAAAATCGAAGTAGAACAATGAGAAATCAAAACCCATAAACTCAAATAGCATAAACAAGCATGAAACTCAGTTTCTCTTCAATGGTGAGGTTTCATCCTCAACCCTAAACGAAAATATTAGCTACCCATGATAAAATAACTACAACCTAAAACATTAAATTAAAAGCATAAAAATTAAACACTTACAAATAAAAAATGGAAGAACAACTAGAAGAGAGACTTGGTGCGTGAGTGCTGTGCCCCATTCCACACACCCCTTCCTACCCTTTTTTTTCTCTTTTTTTCTCCCCTTTTATTTCTCATTCTGCCGGTTGGGGAAGGGAAGCAAACATGCATGTTCCCACGTGATGTTGCTGTCCACTTGCTGCAGGTTGGGGTGAAAGTGCTGCTGTCCAGCAGGTTTGGTGCCAGGTGGCGTGGAGATGAGGAGAAGCTGCTGTCCTTGTGTCTTGATGTTGCTGTCCAGAAGATGCTGCTGGTGCTGCAGGTTGCTGTCTGGCGTGGAGGTGTGCTGCAGGTGCTGCTGTCCAAGCTGTCAAGTGCTGCAGAGTGCTGTCCAAGTGCTGCAGAATGCTGTCCAAGCTTGGAGGAAGTGCTGCCAGGCGTGGAGAAGTGCTGCAGATGCTGCTGTCCAAGCTGTCAAGTGCTTCAGAATGCTGTCCAGAAGTTGCAGGTTGCTGCAGGAGCTGCAGGTCACATGTATGTGCTGCTTTGGAGGATGGTGCAGGTCACATGTATGTGCTGCTAGGCGTGGACTGCTGCATAGAGAGAAGGTGCCGTGTGGTTTGTTGTTTGCAGGAGCTGTCTAAGTAGTTGGAGATGTGCTGCCAGGCGTGGAGAAGCTGTCCAGCAATTGCAAGTGCTGTCCAGGTGAAAACAAATGTGCTGCCCAGCTTTGGGGAGACAAGGAATGGGGCAAAAAAAAAAAAAATAAGAGAGATGGACCAACTTCTGGATTTTCGAGATGTTCCAATGACTAAAATTAAAACAGCCATATCTTTTTGTATGTATCTCCAAACAGGCTGAAACTTGTTGGGTTGGAAAGCTGACATCTTGAACTTCAATTTAGACCTAAGAAACTCTCAAAACGGATAGCATTTGGTCCTGACATGATAAGTCTAAATCTAGTAGTCTGCTGCATCCGAATTTCCTTGTATTTTGCTTGAATTATATCATTTCTCTCTTATTGTCCTACAAAACATAAAAAAACACTAAAACTAACCAAAGCATCAGAAAATAACAAAGCTAAAGGTTTAACTAATGTAAATTAAGGGGTCCAAATATGCACTTTTTGGCACTCATCATCTTACCAGGAGGAAGGGAAGTGAGAGACCAGGTGTTGTTGGCTTTTAAAGTAGCCAATTCATATTGCATAGCGTCTTGCCAATGGGAATGAGAAGCAGCTTCGGTATAGGATGTAGGTTCAACATCTTGACAGAGAGCAGCAGTAAATGAGTAATGTTGCGGTGAATAACGATGATAAGAGACATAATGGCAAAGAGGATATCGCGTACCTTGCTGTGGACTTGAGGACAAAGTCGACAACTGGTTGGGAGACGTCACTTGGTTGCATACATAATCACGCAAAGCTGTGGGAGGATGATGAGGTCGATGAGAACGACGTAAAAGGGGTTCAGGAGGAGGGGCGACAAGTGGAGACTGGGAAGAGATTGGATCCGGTGGTGAGATTGATGGGACAGGTGGGGAAGGATCCGGTTGCTGATATGTATCAGAGACAGAGAGAGGAATGACAGGGGTGGAAGTGGATGGAATGGACTCATAAGGAAAAATTGTTTCATGAAAAACGACATCACGGCTAGTAAACATTTTATGGGTTGTAAGGTCATAGAGTTTGTAAGCTTTTTGACCGATGGGATAGCCAAGAAAAACACAACGTTGGGCACGAGGGGTGAACTTATGAGGAACATGCACGACAGTGGCATATGCAAGATGAGAATAAGAAAGGAGTTTGCCAAAAAGTTTTTCAAAAGGGGTTTTGTGAGAAAGAAGTGGTGTGGGCAAATGGTTGATTACATGAACGGCAGTGGAAACACATTCTGCCCAAAAACATAAAGGAAGGTGAGCTTGAAAGCGAAATGCGCGAGCGGATTCAAGAATATGGCGGTGCTTGCGCTCTACAACCCCATATTGTTGAGGGATATAGACACAAGAGTGTTGATAGTTTATCCCTTTTTGTTTGAAAAAATTGCGCATAGAAAAGAATTTGCCACCATTATCAACCCAAGTGTTGGCGATAGAAACATGAAATTGTGTTTGGACGAAGGAGAAAAAATTGACAAGTAAATGTTGTGTCTCACTCTTGTGATGCATAAAAAAAAAACCCAAGTGAATCTTGAATAATCATCCACAATAGTTAAAAAATATTTTGCACCAGAAAATGAAGCAATCTTATAAGGACCCCAAATGTCACAATGAATTAATTCAAAAGGTCTCACATATGAAATTGAACTAACAGAAAATGGTAGGCGACTTTGTTTTGCAAGAGCACAAACATCACAGACATTATTAGACTGGAAAGGAAAATTCAACAAATGTTTAGCCATAAAATCTAATCTAGAAGAAGATAAATGGCCCAAATGGCGATGCCATAAAGCAGTAGATGAGGCGACCTGAGAACTGGGTAAATGACAGGAAATGGTTGCTGCAGATGGAGGTTGATGTGTTGGCTTCTCTGATGCTAATGTAACCAAGTAATAAAGTCTGTCTCGTTGTTTACCCAAACCAATCGTCTTCTTCGTCCTCAAGTCCTGCAAAATACACCAATAAGGGAAAAACGTTACCGAACAATGGTAGTCTCTTGTAATTCGACTCACAGACATTAAATCCACCTTAAAAGATGGCACACCAAGCACATTTTTTTAAGTAATGGTTGAGCTCAAAGGTAAATTCCCAATGGATGTAATGGGATCCTGTTCTCCACTTGGCAGAGCAACTGGTGGCAAAAGGGTGTTCTTACGTTTGTTGACAAGTGAAGTTGGAGATGAGGTAATGGGGTCCGTTGCACCACTATCAATAATTAATTGATGGAGGCGCAACAGTGCTTGTAACAAACCTGAAGAAGCAGCAGCGGCATTAGCTTTAGGATTGGCAGGTTGTGTTGTCCCTTTGCCCTGTATAATAGACAAAATTTACTGAAGTTGCAAATCAGAAAGCCCATGTGTCACTGACGACACGTCTGGAATAGCTTGACCTTCCTTGACACTGTTGGCTGAAGACTGATGGTTGTGGTTGCGTTTAAAAGAGGAGCTTCCTTGATTGGATTTATTGGATGCATGTTTCGGATGTTCTGGCGGATACCCATTCAATTTCCAGCATGTTTCTCGCACATGATGGTCACGGTCACAGTAAGAGCAATGCAAAGGTTTTCGGGTAAATGAGTTGGAACGAATAAATAGAACATTACACAAAGAAATCAGGTTGGTCGGAAATCGGAATATTGTACAAAAAATAGTCATGTTACCTTATTTATGTGCTTCCTAAAACCTTACCATTAAAATAATCAATCAGTTTAACCTCATTATGTTTTTCCTCTAACAATAAAAGTTTCGAGTACAAAACATGAGAGTCGAGGGATTTAATTTAGAGCTAAATACATTTTTGTTTCTTTTTTTTATTGAAAGACGGATCATTTCCGCTTCTGATCCCAAAGGAAAAAAGAAGTGGACAATCCTATTAAAGAAACAGGGGTGGGCCCAATAATAAACTCAAACCAAACTAAAATAGCGCTGAAATATATACAAATGGTAGGAAATTGGACAAGTACATGACCCGGTCATTTCAAATGGCTGCACAAGGCGGTTTCAAAAGTGAAAGGAAAACAAATCAAGGCAAGCCCAACTACATCCCCACTTGAGACCTGCAACAACCACCAAAAGATGGTAGGAACAGTAAAAAAACTGTTAGAATACGAAAATAAGACTGCATGAAAGAGAGATACCAACACAATTTCAAAGACAATAGTTTCCCAAAAAGGAAAACAAAAACTCAAGTAACATAAAAAAAAAAAAAAAACAGCAAAAACAACAACATAGATCCAGTTGGGGGGAGGGACTGAGAGCCGCCAGTGGCAGCTTGTGAATACCATGCGCTGCCCTTGAAAAGCCTCTCTAAAGCGGGGATCGCAAGGGGCCGCTAAGAGCCATCGAAAACCGGGGCGGGGAAAGGATGGAGGGAGATGCGTGGGCACCACGCGCCGGAAAAAGGAGACAAACTCCTTGACGCGTGCATGCCACTCTCCGAAGCATGGATGGCAGAAGAGGACGCGACAACCATCGATGGAAGTGGAAGATGCCAGCGAAACCACTGGAGAGGTGCGTGTCATGCAAAAGTTGACAGAGGAGTGTAGATCTAAATCCAAAGATTTCGACCCCAACAACCTAGCCAAAAATCACAGTATACACGGTGGATGACGAGAGTGGAAGCCGGTGATAGCTATGTTGAAGTGGAGGAAAGCAAGTAAAATATCTCGAAAGATGTGGATAAAGGCAGTGGCGGAGCCAAGATTTTGACTTAGGGAGGTCAAGAATTTTTTATTTTATTTTTTATAAATGAAAAAAAAATCCAAAGTTGATAAAAAATTAAATAATTTTTTTTTTAAAAAATAACTAACACAATAAATAAATAATTCTACAAAATTTAATTATCACTTAAAACATCAAAATATAATTTACAATTTGTTCTGTTACACCTAATGTACATTTATTCTGTTGTTGTCTATGATTATAGTTACATGCTATTTAAATATAACCTAATAACCTAAGTCAGCTAAGTTACGGCTTTAAAAAAACATGTTGAGGTGTTGATATTGTCACTAGTACTTAGACAAGTCCCCCTCCCCCATATAGCCATACTCCTATGTAACCTAAACAAAGGCTACGGCTTAGTCTGCTAAGTGCTAAGGGGTTTTTTTAAAAATAATAATAATAATAAAATAACTAAAGTTGGAAATGGTGGTCTCTTCCTTATTTGACTTGATTCATCAAATATATCCCATCTTTCAAAGAAGTGTAGTGCTTTAGACGTCACGTGTCCTCTTTTTTTCTTTTTTTACTTTTTTTTCCTGAGTGATAGAGTACGGTGCGAACGTTTTGTTTAAAGTTAAACGGTGCGTGTTTATTAAAAGTAAAAATGAGGGACTTGTCTTCAACTTCCATCGTCTTCAACCTGTGTCTAATGTTCTGATTTCAAGTTTCAGCTGTTTGACCTAATTAAGAAACCACTTGAAAAAGTAACAAAACTTCGGTGTGAGTCAGGAATTTCAATCATTTTGAAAAATATTTGGCCCTAGATGAGTTTTTGAGAGGGGGCAACCATCTTAGAGTAAATGGAGTTTTTGGGAGGTGAGGGGGGGCATTTGACCCCTCTCGACCCCCTCTCCCTCCGCCCCTGGATAAAGGTAAAGCAAGCTCTAGCAAGATAAAGGCCTCAGCAGAGGCGTTAGCAGAGGGAGAAAAGGGGAGAAGAGAATGAGAAAAGGGAGAGGAGGAGGAGGGAAGCACAATGCTTCCCTCCTCCCATGGTGTTTGGGCAGAATGGATTATCAAAGAAATGAAATTTTAGATAGAAGGCAGAGCTTATCTCTCTTTCATCATAGCCATAGGAAATCCTTGGCCTTTTGGCCCTTGTGTTTTAATAATTTTATTTTTTTCACCTCATTTCACTTTCAATTACATGTCCTATCTCGCTTACGGGTATATACCCAAATATTGTATTGTAATATTTAGGTCAAATTATAAATAAAGTTAACTATTTTAACTATTAACATGTTACTATTAAACCCCCACATAGGCCATGCATTGACAGACAACACAAAACTTGTTAAATTATAAGGGTGTCTAAGTGCTTTATTGTTTGATTAAATAGGTTAGACCCATTAGCCTTAATTCATTAATTATGTATTAAATTTTATATTGAATGTGCAAATTGCTTAAAAAATTGTCGGCCTCGATCACTCAGGTCATTAGGTTAAGAGGAACGCCACACATGCACTTACTCTAATATTCTCAAATACAAACTTCCTGACGTGATACTAAGGGTTCATTTGGGTGTGCGATTTTTTTGTATTATATTTTATTATTCTTTATTATATTCAAAATTGTAAATACAAAGAATTTTTTTATTTTTTGAAATTATGTTTAGATGATTTAGAAAATTTAAGATAAAATTATAAATAAATAAATAAAACTTTGAATAGAATTTTAATGAAAAAAACACAACTTAAAACATATTTTTGAAAAATAATTAAATATAATTAAACATGCCTTAAAAATCAACATTAGATTTGAAAAAAATTCCTATTAAATTTTGCATTCAATTATGATTTTTTAGTATCAGTGTGAAGCATGAGATATGCTACATTGTACACTGCTATCCCACCTCCATCCCACCAGTCCTACGTGGCTTTTCATTTTTATTTATTTTTTATTTTTTTCTGTCTTTTGAATGAAAAACGAGTTTGGAGGGGAAATTAAATTTCCCCTCCCAACGCATCTTCATCTTTCTCTTTCTCTTTCTCTCTCTCCAGCCGGCCGTCCGACGTTCTTCACCGGCGCCGTCTCCACTGGCGACTAAGACGGAACTAGATCCGACTAAACGAAGGTTAGATTTTTCTAAAGTTTAGTTTAGTTTAGTCTAGCTTCTTTTTTTTTTTTTTCTTTTTTTTGGTTTTTTTTTTTGAAGTTCTGCATCTTCATCTTTCTCTCTATCTCTCTCTCTCTCTCCAGCCGGCTATCCGACGTTCTTCACCGGCGCCATCTTCACCGGCGACTGAGACGGAACTAGATCCGACGGAACAAAGGTTAGATTTTTCTAAAGTTTTGTTTTGCTTTGTTTGTTTTTTTTTTCTGGTTTTTTTTTCGTTGCTCTGGTTTTGAGCTTGAAGCTCAGCGCAAGAAAACTCTTGCGCTTCAAGGTGCAGGAAAAGTCCAGCGCCCTTGGACTTTTCCTGCGTCTTGAAGCACAGGACTGTTAGTTTTTTTTTTTTTTCATAGGAAGAGATGATGCGTTCACTTGACGATACAATTAAGCTTAGTTTTGAAATTCAGTTCAAGGGTGGAGAGAAAATGCTCTTGTAATTTTGTGACACTGCATTTTCTCTTAAATCTAAATGTTTTTGTAATTTTGTTTAATGCTAAAATTAGATAAAATTATACTAATGCAACGAAAGCTTTCTTTTCAGGTTGATATAGGATGGATATTGTCTGTAGTTTCTCTTCCTCTAAGCCAAGGAAAGGAGTACTGCTCAACCTTCTGTGGCATTTAGCTTGTGATATCAATAACAACCCATCCCAAAAACTTTCTTGGATGACTGTCGTGGCCAAAGCAATAATTCCAACAGACCCAACAATTGCAGTGCATGTGCAACCCATCTTATTTCAAGTCTATAACATTCTCAACCATCAAAGTACCTTGCTCACACAAGCTGGTGTTGAGCTAACAAATATTCATTTTTTGATCAATGTCATCAATTTCATGATCATGACTTTTAAATAGTTTTAAATTTATTATATTTGTACTTCTATCATGGTTATGTAATTTTGTGATTGTTTAGGTTATTGTAGAAATGAAAAATGTAATGCTACTCATGGTTGTACAGGGTAATATCAAGGAATTTTTTATGTTATTTTTTGTTTCTAATGTGCTATGTATTATGTATTTCCCTTTGGCTGCATCAACTGATATAAATGATTGTATAATAGTAGAGTTTGTTGCCTACTGGGGTATGATGTTGGAATAATAGATAGAGCCATTTGATAGAAGGGCACCAATTCAGCAAAGCATCGTGCAACCAGTTCCGTGTATAGAAGGGCACCATTATTGTGAAATTTGCATTATAGAAGGGCACCAATATTTCTTTCATTTGCAATGTATGGATGTGTTTTGCTCTTACACTTAAGCTGGCTTGGTAATGACGATAATCTATTAACATATTACAAATTAACACATCAATTATGTGTGCCATGACTCCAAACAATTATTCCCACTTGCTGTAACAAAAGTTGCAATAATAGCAATGATTCCAACAACAGCTAAAATGTATTTCCATACCAATACATCATTACAACATAAAGATATCAAAGTCCTCTATATCCTAATAGTATAAAATTGCTAGAAACAGTAAAAAAAACCCAACGAACTCGCTAATGTAATTTGATAGTTTTTTTTCATCCGTCGGTTGTTTTTCTTTTTCAATCGCCAATTGTACTCCACCTTGAGCAACTTCCATTCCCATGCTTGCTATTCTCTTCTATCACCCATCATTTCACTTTTTGTAGCCGCAACAACAAAAAAAATACACACAACAAATTATACACATACTTGGCAGAGGTAAAAAATTACAGCCCCTATAACTGTATTCAACCTTGTCAAAGTATTGAAAGAGAAATGCTACACATCATCCCCTTGTCCTTTTTTTGTCTCCCCAAAATTGATGTGTCTCTTAAAATTACCATTGGATCAAAATTCAATGATAATTTATCATAAATTCAATGGTGGTTTTAAGAGCCACATCAATTTTGGGGGGACAAAAGAAGGGCAAGAGGATGATGTGTAACATTACTCGTATTGAAATGCTGCAATAAGAAGTTCCATACTTTCTACACCCATTTGAACTTCCCCGAAAATTTTCAAATGAGTAATGCTACACATCATCCCCTTGTCCTCCCAAAATTGATGTGGCTCTTAAAATCACCATCGGTTAAAATCACCATTGATTAACATCACCATTGAATTTTTGATATATCACTCTTGAATTTTTGATATATCACTCTTGAATTTTGATCCAATGGTGATTTTAAGAGCCACATCAATTTTGGGAGGACAAGGGATGATATGTAGCATTACTCTTTCCAAATAAAACAACTTAGAAATCAGTTTCTTTTCCCTTATCGGCTACGATCAACACCCAAAAAATACCTAAAAAATCAACCCACAAATCTTTTTTTGTTCACTTCTCTCGAATCATTGAAATAAAAATATGCAAACAAACGCAAGCATCGATCTAACTGACAGAGAAATGAAATCTGAGAGAGATTTTATGCTTTGCATTTTTTTTAATACAGAAATTAAAGAACAAAACACTTAAAAGTACCTCCGGCGAGATAGATCAGGCGAGAGAAACTGTTTCCGGCGAGATCTGGCATAGAGAGATTCCGTCCAGAGAGAGATTTTCGGCGAGCTTCGGTAATATCCGTCGAGAGAGAGCGTTTCCGTCGAGATCCGGTGAGAGAGAGCGTGTCCGTCAAGTTCCGGCGAGATCCGGCAGAGAGATTCCGTCCAGAGAGATGGATTCCGGAGAGAGAGAGAGAGAGAGATTTTCCGGCGAAATCCGGCGGAGATTCCGTCGAGAGAAGGACTGCTGGCCGCCAGAGAGAGAGATTTGCCGGTGAAGAAAACAAAGAGAGAGAGGGGGGTAGAGGGAGAGGCACGTTTGGATTCTAAAGAAAGAAACAAAAAAATTAAAAATTAAAATTAAAATCGACGTAGATTGAGTGGGATGGCAGTGGGATGCTGGTGTACAAAATAGCATTTCTCGTGAAGCATTTATCTTGGGTAAATTTAATCTTTTCGATCGGCAATCCCAAAAAAGGTCAGAGACTTTGAAGGCGTGAAGTTGGAGAAAATATGGTCACGCCAACAAGCGTGCTCTCTACAGTCTTCTCCCTACGGGCTCTGTGCAATTCTGAATTCAGCCTTTCTTATTGCAGACACGAGCAGAGTATTATTTTCTTCTGGATCCTGTAACAACGTACGCTACTATGACCTTTTGGATCAGCAATGACCCACATTGGTGTCTCATAAATCATAATTTTTTAAAATCAGAACTGGGGCCGAGGCCGATTATCATTAAAATGCGTATAAAAATATAACTTAACAAAGAGGAATGATATTTGGGGGCAATTGTGCCGACCCCAACCGGCATATATAATAAATAAATATTTTTTTAATCAAAAAGTAATTCTGATATCACATCAGAATTACTTTTTGATTAAAAAAAACATTTATTAATTAAAAGAGGGGGCAAGGGGCCGGCACAATTGCCCCTGCCTATCATTCCTCCTTAACAAATGCAACGTGACGTTATTTAAATTATTTTAATATTTTATATATATATAATAAAATTTAAACTTTTAAAGTAGATTTTCTCAATTTCAGGATACTCTTATGTGTTAGTGTGCTCCATGCATCGAATAAATAGAACATTACACAGAGAAATTAGGTTGGTCGGAATACTGTACAAATAGTCATGTTACCTTATTTATGTGCTTCCTAAAACCATACCATTAAAATAATCAATCAGTCTAACCTCATTATGTTTTTCCTCTACCAATAAAAGTTGTAAGTACAAATCATGAGAGTCGAGAGATTTAATTTAGAGTTAAATATATTTTTGCCCTTTATATTTTTATAATTTTTATTTTTATTTTTATGTCGGTTTTATTTTCGATTACAGGTCGTATCTCGTTTATGATATACCCAAATAGTACCAATGTTCATCTGCCATAAAAAAAACTTTGGCCAATAAAAGTAACTGAGCCACCTCCAGGGCCGGTCTGAGAGTGCCCAAACCACTCCCAAGGCCATTCGAAGTGGTTCGACCACTCCCAAATTGAGTCAACTCACTTAAGCCATAGCTTACTCGCATAACCCGTATAAAATATAAATTTAATTAATTTTTTTTTCATACAATTAAAAAACAAAACCCTAAAAGAGTAAAAGGCTAAAAGTACTCTACAATCACACTAATAGTGCCGCTTCTCTCTGATTCTCATGCATTTTTAAAAATGCATGTAATGCTTAACAACACTATTGTAATTACTATAACTATTTGGAGTAGGGGTGTACACTGCCTAAACGGGCAATTTTTGCATCCTGACCGCCTCCACCATTGCTCTAAGTGGTTGGTTGGTTGTTTTGATGCACCACTCGTCCCCACCCATAGGAGGGCTGTTATTTATCTCATAATTGCCCACTTATCAAGTATGGGTCTATTTTGGTGTCTTGTCTCTTTTCGGGGCTATTTTAGACCATTTTAGGTTTGTTTTAGTTTTTTTTTTCTTAATAGATTTTGTTTTATATATAGATTAAGGGTAGGTGGAGGCAATTAATCACTGTCTCCACTTACCCTACCACATCTAACCACTTGTTATGAGCAGTTAATTGGGAAAGGTGGATGCATGCCCGTGCAGTTGGCAGATTAGCGATGTCGGTTAAAAAGTGGTAGGATGGTTAATGGTGTAGGGCAATTATTAATCGGCTCGCCTGAGCAGTCCAAGTTTGTAGTATGTAATCATTAAACTTCATCAATTGCTAAAAATATGATTTATTAATTTATTCAAAAGTAATTCGCGCGATCAGGCATCTTTACAGTTATAACGAAAAAATGTGCAGTTGGTTGGATCCAGCCTATTCTTGAAATAAACAACTCGCACACACTCCCTTTCCAAAAAAGATCAATACACCGAACACTACACTTAGATTAATTTATTGGATTTGTTGCTCAAATATCGGTATTAAACCCGAAACTCTCGTCGGATGACCAGTAACCCAAGGAAAGGAAAGAATATGATCTAGCAGTCAAGTTGTGTTTAAGCATTGTATATTGAGAGAGCATAGTGCATGTTGGAACGCAGATTGTTAGTTTAATTTGTCTTTGCAGCATTTAAATTCACATACAAGTTGAAAATGGTCGTATTTTGATCGGACAATGATCTTCTACGGTTAAAATTAAATGGATAGTATCAGTTGCTCATGATTTAAAGTTTATGCATATAATTTTGTATATGACGTTAATGTTGACACATCTTTTTTTTTTTAAAAAAATAATAATAATAATAATAATAATAATAAAAAAAATAATGTGATATCACGTACATTGTACGCTTTTAGATACACCAACTTTAAATCATAACCATGAAATAGATCTTGCTTCGTTTGAATCAACCCAACACAACTTGTTTAGATTAGATCATGTTGAATCAACCCAACATAATGGCGTACAAAGGCGTGGACACAAACTGGCCCACTCTGCAGGAAACGACACTGGGCAGAACGACTCGACACCTTTTTTTTTTTTAAAAAAAAAGAAAAAAAAAAGAAAAAAAACTCTTACTGTCTCATATGGTTTTACCGTATGATATAATGGGATTAGAGACAGAACCATGAGAAAAATAACTAAATAAGGAAAGTGAGAAAGAAGCACAAGCTTTTTCTAAGAATATAAGCTTAAAACATAGAGACAAGAAAAAGAAATATTATTCTCTGTGACTCAAAGAGACATGGGCAAGAAACCAAGGAATAGTACTAAAAGGATTTCGTGATTAGAAAAACAATAAAAAAAAAACAAAAAATGAAATTACAGAAAAATAAAAGAAAATAAGGGTTTCGTGATTGTGAAAACAATATGAACCAAAAAGAAATAACAGGGAAATAAAAGAACTAAAAAAAATAGAAATAAATAAATTACAGAAAATATAAACAAAATATAAGACTTAGCCAAGAATCTAACAATTGGCGTTAGCCTATTAGCTCTGATACCATGAAAGAAAACATAAAGCTAAAATAAAATAAAGCGGAATAATAGAAAATAAAGACTTGCGAAAATAATAAAAGACACAAACTTAAAGTGGTTTGGCAGTATGCCTACATCCACACACGAAAGCCCTATAGGCTACATATTGCTTTTATTGAATGATTGAATACAAAGAGTACTCTCTTATTTATAGAGAGAAGAATAGGAATGTGCCTTTTATCTTAGCAATGTGGGACTACCAACATATTATCCTTAACAATGTGAATCATGTTGTATTACCCATTTATTTAAATAGATCGTGTTAAAATTAAAAAGTTTGACCCATTTAATTAAAAAGAAATGCTAAACCCCAAAACTTTTTTCCAAATGATCTGGAACCACATTAGTTTAAGAAAAAAAAATAAAAAAACCTAGTTATTTCATGAACGGACCAAATCATTAATTTGAAAAAAAGAATTTTGACAAAAAAAATTTAGGGTCGATAGCATTTCTCGTTGGTAGGGCTGCAAATGAACCGAGTCGAGCCGAGTTCGAGCTTTTTTGGACCTGCTCGATTTTTTTTTAAGGTGTTCGAACTCGGCTCGAGAGCTCGAGACTTTTTAGGATTTTTGTTCGAGGCTCGGCTCGTTAAGGATTTATGAGGTTCGAGCTCGACTCGAACTCGTTTCCTATTTCTTAAATGAACGAGCTCGAGCCTAGCCCAAGCTCGAGCTCTTTTTTTTTTTCCTTTGTTTCTAAAACCCCAAACAGAGAGCAACATTGCAATAGAAAGAGGAAAAAAAATAAGGAAACACAAAATCGTCGATGAAATGAAAAAAAATAAAGTGTTCTTCACAAAAAACTATTAAATTAAAAACAAAAATATCAAATCTGCAACAACAAACATCAAATAAGAACGCCGAATCCACCTAAAGCCGAGGTGGGGAAGGCGGATTGGGGACGCATGTCCACCAAATTTGCATGACACGCGCCGATGCATAGGGGGAGGTTGGGGACACGCCGGCCATCAGGAGACTCGGAGGATGCCGGTGAACCCACTAGTGAGGCCCGTGTTGGGCAATAATAGAGAATGAAGTGTAGATCTACATCCAAAGATGAGATCCTTCGACCCTTCCAAAAATCACACCAAACATGGCAAAAAGGGGACAACCGGCCGTGAGCTCGGAGTTGAGAGACAGTAGTTGTGGGAAAAAAGGGAGGAGGGAAGCCAGAAGCATAGAAGCCAAAGAGGTTTTCTAGAGAGATGTAGGAGCGCCAGTGAGGGTTAGAGAGAGACGTTTGTGAATTGTATGTGATTTGTGAGAGAGAGATGCCGCATAGCAAATGTCATTAATTTGGATGTATGGTGTGGCCAGTGGGTAGTTGAGACTTGAGAGCATTAAATGCTTGAGTGTTGAAGACTCTATAGACTTCTAGTCTTCTCTATGCAGACTATGCATGAAACATTGAGAGCCGTTGGATCTTCATTATGCTTTTAGTCATTTTCTTTATATATCTGTAGATCCGTGTCATTGAATTGTGTATTGCAATTTGGAGAAAGTTAGAAACTAAAGAGACATTTAACGATACCTAAATGTCTAACAGACTAAGACTAATAAATAATAGTGGTATTTAAATTCTATAGATTCTAACTTATATATATATATATATAAACGAGCCTATCGAGCCGAGTTGAATTTTTACGAGCTTTGTTCACGATCATATCCCGAGCCGAGCCGAGTATTGACATGTTCAACTCATTTATTAAACGAGTTTAAAAAAATGTTCAAGCTCTGTTCGTTTAATAAATGAACCGATCCCGAGCCGAACTTTGTCGAGCCGAATCCGAGTATGCTCATGAGTAGCTCTGCTCGCTTATAGCCCTACTCGTTGGTTAACAGTTTTGCCTGTTTTAGAGCAGTCCACTAGCTAGACTATTTTTCATTTGTTTCTTAATTAATTGTTTTTTTTAAGTTAATAAATTTAATTACGTTTACGAAACACTGAACGAGTATCTGAAATTGAGGTTGAACTAGGCTAGCAATTCGTGTTAGATGGACTCACGGGTCAACCCGTTAAGAGTTAATATTGACACAAGACCCATTTAATTACGAAAAATGCTGCCAACCCCAAAAAAAATTAAATAAGACTAGCAGTAAGAGAAGTTTCAATTTGTAATGGGTGTCAGAATCGAGAATGGGATGATCATTGGAAAGAACACCCAATAAAAGCATCTAATTAATTAGATATGTACACACTCCAGACCAGACAAGACTAGAAAAACCTCAAGAATATCAACCACATGCAGTTGACTTGTAGTGAAACTCATCAATAGTGGAGTATATCAAACCCTCCTCCTCAAGAGCCCTAATTGATTCCCTGGAATAGAAAACAACATAAATATAAATATATATTTGTGTTACATATATATTCATCCAATAAGTGACACACACTGAATGTAAGAGGGGGAGAGAGATTACATAATCTTATCCACAGGAAGTTTTAGCTGCCGTGAAAGTTCATCCCTGTGTATCCCCTTTTCCTGTCCACTGCATTCAACAACAAAAAACTTCAAGCATAATTGGCAATTATAATGTTTTGAAGACACTGATAAAATTGATGCAAATTGTCTTGCTTAGCATTTCATTCAGTACACTATTTATAGAGAAGGTTTGTACATGAGGTAAAACTAAATAAGGAGACTAATACTTAAGGTAGCTAGAAAGCTAAAGCACGTTAACTACAAGAGTGGAAATGCAGAAATACTGGAGGCAGAGCATTCCCCATGTTTTCTGTTGGTAGCAGTTTCTGGAGGAGAGTGTCCTGAAAATCTGCAGCTTCCTTAAAGTCAGCAAGTCTTGAAAATCAGCTGCTTGTTGATTGAAGGTTTTTCAGGAGGTGATTTTCTGTGAGATTCAGTCACGTGGTTGTGGTGAAAGAGGAGATCATTGACACGCCCCCTCAAGGTCAACGGTAAAGGCAGGACGTTGAGCTTGCTACGAAGAGAGACAAAACGAGCGGTGGATAGGGGTCTGGTGAAGATGTCTGCAATTTGATCACGGCTGGACAAAAAACGAATGCCAAGAGTTTTTGATGCAACCATATCGCGAACAAAGTGGAAATCAATATCCACGTGCTTGGTACGAGCGTGGAACACAGGGTTGGAAGATAAATACGTGGCACCAATATTATCACACCAAAGGATTGGCGGTTTGGGAGCAGAAATGCCAAGTTCATGGAGAAGAGACCAAAGCCATGTAATTTCAGCAGCAGCATTGGCGAGGGCTTTGTATTCAGCCTCAGTGCTGGAACGAGCAACGGTAGCTTGTTTGCGACAACTCCAAGAAATCAGATTTTGACCAAGGAAGATACAGTAGCCACCTGTGGAACGTCGGTCATCGCGGCTGCCCGCCCAGTCCGCGTCAGTGAAAGCTTGAAGAGTGGTAGAGGAAGACCGGTGAATTTGAAGACCAAAGTGGATAGTTTGCTTGAGATATCGTAGAAGGCGCTTGATGGATTGCCAATGGAGGACAGTCGGTTGGTGCAGAAACTGAGAGAGCTTGTTCACTGTGAATGAGATATCAGGATGGGTGATACAGAGGTATTGTAAGGCACCCACAGTGCTCCTGTATAAGGTAGGATCATCAAAGAAAGCACCTTCAAAGGCAGAGAGGTTGGTAGCAGTGGACATTGGAGACGAAACTGGTTTAGCAGCAACCATGTTGGTGCGGCGAAGAATTTCCAGAATGTAGCGTTTTTGGGACAATAGAGAACCATCAGGTGTGTCGACCACTTCAATGCCTAGGAAAAAATTTAACAGACCAAGATCCTTGATGGAGAAATCAGATTGAAGAAGAGACAACAAGTCATCAATAGCAGAGGCCTTCGAACATGTGATTATAATATCATCTACATAAATTAAGATAAACATGGTGAACTCAGGAGATTTGAATATAAACAGGGAGGAATCTGTTTTTGCACCACGAAAACCAAGAGCAAGAAGTTTGCTGCTCAAGCGAGAGAACCAGGCCCTAGGGGCTTGTTTGAGCCCATAAAAAGCTTTATGTAACTTGCATATGTGGTGGGGAAACTGTGGATGAGAAAATCCCGGAGGCTGAGACATGAAAACCTCTTCAGATAGGGTGCCATGTAAGAATGCATTGTTGATGTAAATTTGGCGTATAGCCCATCCAGCAGAAATAGCAAGAGATAAAACAGTGCGTACCGTTGTGGGTTTAACCACAGGACTGTAAGTCTCACCATATTCCACACCCGGTTGTTGATGAAAGCCCTTGGCGACTAATCTGGCTTTGTAGCGATCGACGGTGCCATCCGCTTTACGTTTGATACGAAAAACCCATTTGCATCCGATGATATTGCGAGCAGTGGAAGGTGGAACAAGTTGCCATGTCTGATTTTTTTAGCAAAGCATCAAACTCGGCATTCATTGCTTCACGCCATCTTGGGTGCTTGATTGTTGTAGAATAACATGTAGGTTCAAGATCATCCAGGTCAGTAGTGGTGAACAAGGCATGAGGAAGGGATATTTGAGTTGGCCATTTGGAAGAAGGGTTGGCTTGGAGATATTGTGTTTGGACCGTGTGGTCATAGGATGGTGAGAAACTTGGAGATTGGGAGCACCAGGTGGGGAGACAGTGTTGGAGGAAGAAGGGGCTACTGGTGAGGGAGAGTCAGGAAGAGTTGGGAGGGAAGGAACGTGAGAAGGGGAGGGGGATGAACTGTGCGTGGCCCGAGATGAGGAGGTGTCGGTGTGAGGAGGAGCATGAAATGGAGAGGGGGGTTGGATGACACATGGAGTGTGAGGAACTGCACTTGAGACAGGTTGGACAGTAGCACGTGGATGTGTTGGTGCCGTGGGAGGGAGAATGATAGAAGGTTCACGTGGATGTGTTGGAGGGGAATTGACAGTAGGTGGGGAGGAGTGAGAGGGGTAGTAGCAAATGGAAAAATGTCTTCTTGAAAGAGGACATCACGTGAGAAGTAAACACGACCTGTGGGGAGATGGAGACACTTGTATCCCTTGTGACGTAAGATGTAGCCCAGAAAAACACATTGAAGAGAGCGAGGTTGCAATTTGTTAGAGTTGTAGGGCCGGAGATGAGGCCAACAATCACAACCAAAAATGCGGAGAATTTTATAATCTGGTGGAGTTTTAAAGAGGAGTTCAAAAGGAGATTGATTTTTTAACAGAGGAGTGGGCATGCGATTTATTAAGTAGCATGCAATGACAAAGGCATCATCCTAATATTGACGAGGAACGCTAGCAAAGGATAATAAGGCAAGACCGGTTTCCATAATGTGACGGTGTTTACGTTCAATAGCACTATTTTGTTGGTGAGTGTGGGGGCAAGAAAGGCGATGAGTGATGCCATGGTGTTGGAGAATTTTGGAAAGGGAGTGATATTCGCCACCCCAATCAGATTGTATAGATTTAATGGAACAAGAGAAATAGCGTTCAACATAAAGCTTAAATTGATTGAAAATAGTAGAGACATCACTTTTACAAGCAATTGGAAAAAGCCAGGTATATCTACTAAAATCATCAAGGAAAGACACGTAGTACTTGAAACCAGATACAAAACAAATTGGAGATGGCCCCCAAACATCAGTGTATACCAGATCAAGAGGACCCAGGCTATGTGTGTGAGAGTGAGAAAAAGGTTGTTGGTGGCTTTTGGAGCTGAAACAAGCCGCACAAGTAGGAGGGTCCTTGTTGGGAAGAAAAGGAAACTGAAACTTGGATAGGAGCGGTTGCAAAACACAGAAGGCAGGATGACCGAGGCGGGAATACCAACTGATGTGTGTTTTAAATAGTACTCGCAAGTGCACGAATCATTTTGCAATATAGTGTTATGCAAGTGCGAGGTCGATCCCACAGGGAAATGGTCAAATATTGGAATCTTGCTTAATCAACCTCATTTTAACCTAGTTCCAAAGGTTTGAGAAATGATTGAAGAACAAAAGACTAAATTAAAGAGATGTAAGGAAATATGTAAATTAAAAGGAACTAAGGTTAAGGAATCCACCAAACCAAATCCTACAACTCACACTCTTGGTTTCCACTTGAACACCCAAAGAACATTAAGCTTAGGGTGTTATTCAAGTTTCTTAACCATAAACCCAAGAACCATTAAATGAATCCAACACATTGACAAATCACAAAGAGTACCGGTTGAAATCAAAACATCCAATGTATCATTCAATCACAATGGATATCATCATTCAAATCGATAAAACAATGTATTGGTCGGTTGAAACACATAAAATGTCCTCTATCCACTATTAACCACATTCATTGCAAAAGATAAAGCTTTAAATGAATGGAACTTGAACAACTAACATGATATATTATTAAATGTGCAAGTGGTACAACAAGTTTGTGAGTGTCATCATTGGAAAGGTTTCATCCTCAACCCTAGTTGAGGTTACTAGCCTTCCATGACTAAGAACACCACAAGAAAATGATGAACAACCATGGAAATGAAAGAAAAGCTCTACAAAGAGAAAGTATCTGAAAATAAACTACTGAATTACACTACAAGAAGTACGAAATTAAACCTATCTACAGAGTTTCTGCTCTATTCTTTCCTCTCCTACTCTCTCTACTACTCTCCCAACAAGGGGATGGCTATGGCTTTTATAGAAGAAAGCCATGGCAAGAAATGACTTCTCTACCCTCCTCTAGGGTTCTTCTGCAGCTAGAGACAACCCCAAACACGAAACCAGCGTGTTTTGCAGCGGAAATCAGAGGGAGGACTGCTTTTTGGCTTTTGATTGGGCGTTCTGGCGCGCTCTGCAAAAGCAGTTTCTGGGAAAATTCGATCGATCGACTTTTGTTTCGATCGATCGACTTCGGGCAAATATTCGATCGATCGAATTTTAAGTTCGATCGATCGACTTTTCAGGGTCTCCGAATTTCCAGTTATCTTCTTATGAAATTTGTCATTCCTCTCTTATTGTCCTTACAGAATCAGAAAACACAAAAACTAACCAAAACATTAGAAAATAGCAAGGCTAAAGGTCTAACTAGTGCAAATCAAGGGGTCCAAATACACAATATTTGGCACTCATCAAATACCCCCAAACTTACATTTTGCTAGTCCCTTAGCAAAAACAAAATGAAAAACAAAATCAAAGCATGAAACATAATTCCTCTTTCGTGGGATAAACGATTGCATTTAGCATATGCAATAAGCCTTTTAAACCCCTAGGACTCCCTAGTGGACGAGTGACGTCTCGTGAGGGTTTGCCAGAAATGGTACCCATAAACATTGGAATGCCGTATTATCAATTGAGCGAAAATCATCATTCAAACACGTGGTTCACACATCATGAGCATGTTTAACAAAATGAATGTCACATTGTCATATTATCAAAAATCGATCAACTCATAGATGGAAAATTGAGACAACACATGTTCAAAAGTGTAAGGTGTGAATAACATAGAGTCATGGGGTTTTGATTTTCCTCAAAGCACATATATCCAAGAATTCGCAGGACTTCCGTCAAATAACCAAGGCTTATCTTACATTCATTATTATTTACTATTATTTTGTGTCGGCTGTGCAATGTGTGACTCCTTTAAGCTTTCTAATTGACCTATGTAACGAGTGTTGGGCCAGTGACTCCCAAACTAGATGGTCTTAGGGCACTAGATGTAAAAACATCCCTAAGGGCTTAATTACTCAAGTAAAAAGGCTACGAAGTCAAACTAGCCAAACAATCATCCAAGCTGAAATTCTCATCTTTTTACGCGAACACCCAATGCTTAATGAGGCAAGGGGCCCGGTTACTCAATGAAAAGTCAAATTGGTGATATTATTCTAAACAATTTTTTTATATATATATATATATATCAATAAGCCAAGGTTTCATCAACAAGTCATCCTACAAATCTCAAGACATATAAATTTTAATTCAAATCTCATACCCCACAGAAACAAATGCTAATGTGCTTGTGATGAACAGTTAAACATGTCAAGTCTCTCTAATCCAAAGATGAGTCAAAAGATCTCAGATTTTAATGATATACAAAATTCAACATGTTAAACAAACCAATGAGATGCAAATCATAGTAAGATGTAACCATGCTCAACTAACAATACAACATTTTTTATTTTTTTATTTTTTAAATGAGTATTAACAAGGCAACAAAACAAGAATTAAATGAAAACAGACAGAAATGTCTACCCCACCCCCAAACTAGACTAACACATTGTCCCCAATGTGGCTAGAGATACAATACCGAAGGGTGATGCAAGTTGGGCACACTGTAAGAGAAGCGCTCCCCCAAACTTGAATGGCGGACACTGTCCTGAAAATCACAACTGAAACACAAGAAAATCAAATGATAGGAAAAAATGATGATGAGGGTTGCCTCCCACAAGCGCTAAGTTTTCAGTCTTCAGCCAGACTTTTCATCCTGACGACAGTCACTCCGAGTAACTCGGGTCCTCTAAAAGGGTTGTCTCAACCTCCGAGCTCTGTAACTCCAAAAATGGCTTCAATCGTTGTCCGTTCACCTTGAACGTGCTACCATTTTTTGGATCCTCAATCTCAATGGCCCCATAAGAAAACACTGATCGGACTATGAAAGGGCCTGTCCATCGAGATCGGAGCTTCCCTGGGAACAGATGCAGACGTGAATTGTAAAGAAGGACTTTCTGACCGGGCTCAAAAGATCGTCTCAATATGTTCTGGTCGTGAGCCTTCTTCATCCGTGCTTTGTACATCCTAGCACAGTCATAGGCATCGTTCCTCAGCTCTTCCAATTCATTGAGTTGGAGCTTCCTCTGTGAGCCAGCTTTTGTGAGATCGAAATTTAGCTGCTTAATGGCCCAATAGGCTCTGTGCTCCAACTCCACAGGAAGATGGCATGCTTTCCCGTACACGATACGGTAAGGTGACATGCCAATCGGTGTCTTGAACGCTGTCCGGTATGCCCATAATGCATCGTTCAACCGGAGAGACCAATCTTTCCCTGACGGGTTCACCGTCTTCTCCAGAATCCTCTTGATCTCTCTGTTTGAAACTTCCACTTGTCCACTCGTCTGAGGGTGATAAGGAGTGGCAACCTTGTGCGTGATGCAATATTTCTTCATCAGCTGTTCGAAGACCCGGTTGCAGAAGTGCTTTCCACCATCACTAATAATTGCTCGAGGAGTACCAAAACGAGCAAATATAGTGTCTTTTAAAAACTGGACCACAACTCGGTGGTCGTTGGTCTTGCAAGCAACTGCCTCTACCCATTTGGACACGTAGTCCACAGCAACCAAAATGTACAGATAGCCGAAGGAGTTTGGGAAAGGTCCCATGAAATCAATGCCCCATACATCGAAAATCTCAACGATAAGAATCGGGTTGAGGGGCATCATATTTCGACGTGAAATACTCCCTAGCTTCTGACAGCGCTCGCATGAAACAAAATAAGTGTGAGCGTCTTGAAAGATGGTAGGCCAGTAAAATCCGCACTGCAAAATCTTTGCAGCGGTCTTCTTCGCACTGAAGTGGCCTCCACAGGCATGATCATGACAGAAGGAAATGACACTAGATTGGTCAGGCTCGGGAATGCATCTCCTAATGATCTGATCGGGACAATACTTGAACAAGTAAGGATCGTCCCAGAAAAAATTCTTCACCATGGACATAAATTTGGACTTATCTTGCCGTCCCCAATGCAAAGGCATTTGACCGGTGACAAGATAGTTCACTATGTCAGCAAACCATGGTGAATGAGCATGAGCGATATGCATCAACTGCTCATCGGGGAAGGTCTCAGAAATGGGGCGGCCTCTTCCGTGAAGTCTACGATAATCCTCGAGAGATGATCAGCTACCACGTTTTCGGAACCCTTCTTATCCCGAATTTCAATGTCGAACTCTTGTAAGAGCAAAATCCACTGGATGAGGCGAGATTTAACATCCTTTTTGGAAAAAAGATACTTCAATGCTGCGTGATCCTAGTAGATGATGACTTTGGATCCTAGTAGGTAGGATCGAAACTTATCCAGAGCAAAAACGACTGCCAGCAGCTCCTTCTCAGTGGTCGAATAATTCAGCTGGGCGTCGTTCAGAGTCCGACTAGCATAATAAATGACGTGGGGAAGTTTGTCAATGCGCTGCCCCAACACAGCTCCAACGGCGTAGTCGGACGCGTCACACATGATCTCGAAAAGTGTACCCCAGCTTGGGGGCCGAATGATGGGTGTGGACGTCAGAATTGCCTTCAAGGCCCCAAATGCCTTCGTACAATCTTCATCAAAAATGAAAGGGGCCTCCTTCACCAACAGTTTGCACAAGGGCCGGGCGATCTTGCTGAAATCCTGAATGAATCGCCGATAGAATCCTGCATGACCAGAAAAGAGCGAACCTCTTTCACCGTCCGTGGGGAGGAAGGTTGGATATCAGATCTACCTTCGCCTTGTCGACTTCAATCCCCCAACAAGAGATGACGTGCCCGAGCACGATTCCTTGTTGCACCATGAAATGGCACTTTTCCCAATTGAGCACTAGGTTCTTCTCTTTACACCTCTCCAAAACCAACGTGAGGTGGTGCAAACACTCCTCAAAAGATGACCCGAAAACCGAGAAGTCGTCCATAAACACTTCCAGAAAACGCTCCACCATATCAGAAAAGATGCTAATCATGCACCGCTGAAACGTAGCGGGTGCATTGCATAAGCCAAAGGGCATGCGTCGGTAGGCGAACGTTCCGAACGGACAAGTGAAGGTCGTCTTCTCTTGGTCTTCAGGGTCCACAGGGACTTGGTTATATCCAGAATAACCGTCCAAAAAGCAATAATACTCGTGCCCGGCCAACCGCTCTACCATTTGATCAATGAATGGAAGAGGAAAGTGATCTTTCCTGGTGGCGGTGTTCAGCTTACGGTAGTCAATGCAGACTCTCCATCCAGACTGTACTCGAGTTGGAACCAACTCGCCTTCCTTGTTCTGCACGACTGTAACTCCAGCTCGCTTGGGCACGACATGAATGAGGCTCACCCATTTGCTGTCAGAGATAGGGTAGATGATGCCAGCATCCAATAACTTGATGACTTCTCCTCTGACGACTTCTTGCATGGTCGGGTTGAGCCTTCTCTGTGGCTCCCTCGATGGCTTGGCGTCTTCCTCCAAGTGTATCCTATGCATTACCACCGAGGGGCTGATTCCCTTAATGTCTTCAATGGTCCAGCCTATAGCTTCCTTATGCTCCCTCAAGACATCTAACAACCTCTCATCCTGAGCGGTGTGAAGATCTGAAGCTATGATTACAGGCAAAGTCTCTGCTGGACCGAGGAACTTATACTTGAGATTGTCCGGTAAGGGCTTAAGTTCCTTCTTTGGAGGCTCAGGTACTGCTTCCTTCTTGCTCTCCAGAGGAGCAAACTCCAAAACATCATTTGCTTGCTCAAGCAGGACATCCAAGTCCAGATCCTCTCCAAATTGAGCAAGGCATGCTTCCAGGGGGTCTTGAATGCTTGATTCTTCAATGCTTTCCTCCAGGATTTCCTCTATCAAGCAGACATTGTTGATCTCATCACACTCCCTCGGCTGTTTGCTGATGGTGAAAATGTTCAGCTCTACCGTCATGTTGCCGAAAGAGATCTTCATTACCCCCGTCCTACAGTTGATCAGGGCGTTAGCCGTAGCTAAGAATGGTCGCCCTAGGATTACCGGTATCTGAACTCCAACGTTCTGTACCGGCTCGGTGTCAAGCAATATGAAATCCACGGGGAAGTAAAACTTATCCACCTTAATCAAAACATCCTCCACTATTCCCCGTGGTATCTTCACTGACCGATCAGCCAATTGCAATGTCATAGAGGTGGGCTTCAATTCTCCTAATCCTAATTGCAGGTAAACTGAATAGGGTAGGAGATTGACACTGGCTCCAAGGTCAAGCAGGGCCTTCTCAATGTGGCTGACTCCTATCGTGCAAGAGATGGTAGGACATCCAGGGTCCTTGTACTTGATGGGCAGCCTGTATTGGAGGATTGAGCTGACTTGCTCGGTCAAACAAACTTTCCTCGGGACATTGTTCCTCCGCTTGACGGTGATTAAGTCCTTCAAGAACTTGGCGTAAGACGGCACTTGCTGGATGGCATCCAAGAATGGAATGTTGATCTGCACTTGTTTGAATACCTCCCGAATGTCCTCGAATGTTCCTCCTTTCTTGGGCGCGAGAAGTCTATCAGGGTAAGGCGCCCTAGGTATAAATGGCCTAGGAAGAGGAGTTTCTATGGTCGGAGCTAATGTAGATGGCTCGGCATCTTTCTTCTCGACGCTCCTGCTTCCTTGTTCTCCTTGTGCAGCAGGGTTTTCTTCTGCTTGAACCACTTGGTTGTCCACTTGGTTCCCTGATCTAAGTGTGACAACGGCTTGCACATGCTCCTGCCCATGCACTGCATTAGACGATCCTCCCTCATGAAATTGCAACTTCGGATTCGGCACAGGCTGACTAGGGAGCTTTCCCTTCTCTCTCTCCCCCAGGTGACTAGCAATTTGCCCGATCTGGGTTTCCATCTTGGCAATGGCTTGAGTGTTCACCATGGTAGCATTCTTCACGTCATTGATGGATTGGCCGGTAATCTGGATGAAGGCCTTAAGAGTGTCTTCCAATGATGATTGTGAAGAAGAGGCAGGGGCTTGAGTGGGGGACTGGTATGATGGTGCTGGTTGGGATGGACGGCTTTGATGGTGGACCGGCTGATGAAATCCAGGGGGTATTGAGTATGGGATTGGTGAGGAACTCCCCCTTGAGCCATAGGCTGGTTCTGCTTCCAAGAAAAGTTAGGGTGGTTCCGCCACCCTGGATTGTATGATTCGGAGAAAGGTCCACTGGCTTTCTTTCGATAATCGTTGAAAGCGTTCACTTGCTCTATTGGTGACTCGACAAAAGCAGGCAATGAAGGGCAAGTCTGTGCTAAGTGCAAGGGACTAGCACAGATGGAACAGCAGTCAACATGGAATGGGTTGGCAGCATTCATGGATTTGCTAACAACTAGAGCTTTGACCTTTTTGGTAAGGGCATCTATCTTCATTTTTAATTCTACATCCCCCTTAACCTCATAAATGCCTCACTTTTTCTGAATGTGAGCAGTTCTATCTCGACAGCTTGAAAAATCCCACTGTTGGGAATTGTCGGATAACTGATCTAAGGTCCTATACGCTTCCTCTCCCGTCAAACTCAGAAATGCGCCTCCGTTCATCGACTCGATCATGCTACGATTGGATTGAGTTAATCCTTGATAGAAAAATTGCACCAGTCTCCATTTCTCGTATCCATGTGGAGTGCACTTAATCAGCATGTCTTGAAATCTTTCCCAACTCTCAGAAAATTTCTCATCTTCTTCTTGAGTAAATGAGCTTATCTCCTTCCTACACTCGTTGACTTTGGACATGGGGAAGAATTTGTTGTAGAACTTGTTGAGCAAGTTCTCCCAAGAAGTGATGGAACCAGGCATGTTTGAATCCAACCATGCTTTGGCCCTATCATGGAGTGAGAAAGGAAATAGCCTAAGATGCACAGACTCTTCAGAAAAATTTTGAAATTTGAAGGTGGCATAGATGTCCTTGAATTTCTTCACATGGCTATAAGGATTTTCGAGGTCCAAGCCATGGAATGCGGGTAGGAGTTGGATGACATGAGGCTTGAGGTCAAAATGACCCACGTTTTCTCCCCGATTCCTCTCATTTTCATTTGCATGCATGTTATCTCCCATCTCTACAGAATTTCTAAGATTTCTCCTAAGAGTTCTTTCAATTTCGGGATCTAAAGATGTCAAGTCTAAGTTCAATGATCTTCTACCAAGCATACACCAAACATACACAAATGTTTAATCCAAAGAAAACAATCAAACAAAAATAAAGAAAACAATTTGCTAATAGGGAACAAAGTTCTCCAAAGTACAATCTAGGCTAATTCCCAGGTAGGTGAGGGGGGTCATAATGGACACACTTAAATCCCAAGACCAATCATTGCCAGAATTCACCTTGTCATTGCCCTTAGATTGCTAAGTACCCTTACTAGCAAAATATTTTCCTTTTTCTCTCTTTTTTTTTTTTTTTTTTTTTTTTTTTTTTTTTTTTATATCAAAGCAAAATAACACAACTAAGGTAAACTGTAAAGACTAACGCAAATGCATACAATTTACACTAAGACAGCAGTAAAAGTAAAGATAAGAATACTTACAAGTTGGGACCAAAAAGAATTTTTGGTAAAAATTTTCTGCTACTGATCTTATCCAGGAGCTGCCTTCTGAGTTGAGGTCGATTGATCGAATATAATGGTCGATCGATCAAAAGTCGATCCATCTAACTTTTTATTCGATCGATCGAATGTTCGAAATTTGCAGGGCCAGGAACAGAAACAAAAATAGAACAGAAAATCTTTTTTTTTTTTTTTTTTAGAACAAAATAAAACAAATTGAGGATAATATAAAACACAAACTAAACAGAATTTGAACTAAGTTATAGTGGACTAAAAGAAAATTTAAACAAACAGCAAAATACTATTAAACAGAAAAAAAATTATGAACAAGAAAAAAATGAACAAAATGGACTGAAAAAAGTACTGGAACAGTGATACTTACCTAGTTCCGAGCTACTGCTGCTGTGCAGGAAGTAGATCGATCAAAGTATATTTCGATCGATCGAAAGTCGATCGATCGAATATATTGTCGATCGATCGAAAGTCGATCGATCGAATATATTGTCGATCGATCGAAAGTCGATCGATCGAATATATTGTCGATCGATCGTCTTTTTATAGTGCAGATTCTAAGTCGACCGATCGAAAGTCGATCGATCGAATTTATTTTCGATCGATCGATTCTTCAGGGTACCCAGTAAGTTGCAGAAACTGCAGAACAGATCCGGGAAAAACAAAGAAAAGACTTAGAATGCAGAACAGAAACTAAAGAACAGTAAAAATGAAATAAAAATCTATCTAACTAGTAGAAAAACAAAATCAATCAAACAAAAACCAATTTTTGAACCGATTTCCCCGGCAACGGCGACAAAAACTTGATGTGTGTTTTAAATAGTACTCGCAAGTGCACGAATCGTTTTGCAATATAGTGTTATGCAAGTGCGAGGTCGATCCCACAGGGAAATGGTCAAATATTGGAATCTTGCTTAATCAACCTCATTTTAACCTAGTTCCAAAGGTTTGAGAAATGATTGAAGAACAAAAGACTAAATTAAAGAGATGTAAGGAAATATGTAAATTAAAAGGAACTAAGGTTAAGGAATCCACCAAACCAAATCCTACAACTCACACTCTTGGTTTCCACTTGAACACCCAAAGAACATTAAGCTTAGGGTGTTATTCAAGTTTCTTAACCATAAACCCAAGAACCATTAAATGAATCCAACACATTGACAAATCACAAAGAGTACCGGTTGAAATCAAAACATCCAATGTATCATTCAATCACAATGGATATCATCATTCAAACCGATAAAACAATGTATTGGTCGGTTGAAACACATAAAATGTCCTCTATCCACTATTAACCACATTCATTGCAAAAGATAAAGCTTTAAATGAATGGAACTTGAACAACTAACATGATATATTATTAAATGTGCAAGTGGTACAACAAGTTTGTGAGTGTCATCATTGGAAAGGTTTCATCCTCAACCCTAGTTGAGGTTACTAGCCTTCCATGACTAAGAACACCACAAGAAAATGATGAACAACCATGGAAATGAAAGAAAAGCTCTACAAAGAGAAAGTATCTGAAAATAAACTACTGAATTACACTACAAGAAGTACGAAATTAAACCTATCTACAGAGTTTCTGCTCTATTCTTTCCTCTCCTACTCTCTCTACTACTCTCCCAACAAGGGGATGGCTATGGCTTTTATAGAAGAAAGCCATGGCAAGAAATGACTTCTCTACCCTCCTCTAGGGTTCTTCTGCAGCTAGAGACAACCCCAAACACGAAACCAGCGTGTTCTGCAGCGGAAATCAGAGGGAGGACTGCTTTTTGGCTTCTGATTGGGCGTTCTGGCGCGCTCTGCAAAAGCAGTTTCTGGGAAAATTCGATCGATCGACTTCGGGCAAATATTCGATCGATCGACTTTTCAGGGTCTCCGAATTTCCAGTTATCTTCTTATGAAATTTGCCATTCCTCTCTTATTGTCCTTACAGAAGCAGAAAACACAAAAACTAACCAAAACATTAGAAAATAGCAAGGCTAAAGGTCTAACTAGTGCAAATCAAGGGGTCCAAATACACAATATTTGGCACTCATCACCAACCAGAGACCGAAGTTCGTTCACCCACCATGGCAGCAGGTTGGGGTGAGTTATTGAAAGCAGGAAAAGATGGAAATGAGTAGAGCCCACGGTCACTCCGCCCGCGCAGGAGAGTTTTCCCCGTAGCCCGATCCTTCACCAGGAAATGAAAAGGGTGAAATTCAAAGTAAGTGTTAGTGGCTTTGGTGAACTGATGGACAGACAACAAATTTTTTGTAATGTGAGGAACATGCAGAACATTATATAAAGTGAAGGGAAGAGTGGGTGTGGAGAGTTGGGCGTTGCCAATATGGTGAATAGAAAGCCCAGTACCGTTACCAACACGAAGCTGATCTGAACCAGTATATTCTTCAGCCTTCAGGTTGAGATTAGCCAGGTCAGAGGTAATGTGGTGAGAGGCGCCGGAGTCAGGGTACCAGCAGGTCTGATCAGCCAGAGCTTGAGGAGAAGCCATAAAAGCGTGCGGGTTGGGAGGAGAGTCACGTTGAAAACTGGTGTTGAACCGTTGGTAGCAATCTAAGGCAATATGACCTGCTTTGTTACAAACTTGGCACACAGGTCGTGGGGAGGAAGAGAATCCATGGCCACACCCCCTACCTCGGAGGGGGGATGAGTGGAGAGGAGTAGAGCTACGGCCAGTGTTGGAGGTAGTATAGCCACGGCCAGAGGATGAAAATCTGGTACCACGACCACCTCTTGGTGGTTTCCCTTTGGCAGCAAAGTTAGCACCTGCAAGAGAAACATCGATAGAAGAAAGTTGATGTTGAATGCGTTGCTCATGGGCCAAAAGTTGGCCATAAATTTCTTCAATCGTGAGGGGCTCCACACGGGTAGTGACAGAAGTCACAAAGGAGTCATAATCGGTTCCAAGACCGGCAAGGAGAAAAGAGATGGCCTCAAAATCCTTCAGGGGCTGATTAACAGCTGCAAGAGTGTCCGTGAGACAAGTAAATTTCTGAAAATAGTCTGCAACGGAGGTGTTGCCTTTTTTTAAAGTGGCAAGCTGATAGTGGACTTGCATAGTCTGTGCTCGAGAATGGGAGGTGAACATGCGTTCAAGAGTAAGCCACACATCTCGGGAAGTTGTACACTTGACAACATGGGACAAAATAGATTCTGTCATAGAAGAGGTGAGTGCACCAAGGATTAGTTGATCTTGCATAGTCCAAGCAAGGTAGGCAGGATTTGGATTGATAGTATCACCATTCTCAGAGGAGGCAGTAATGGTTTGTGGAGGGCATTCTGACGTGCCATCGACAAAACCGAAAAGTGAGTGACCCTTAAGAATAGGGACAACAGTTGTCTTCCATAAGCTGTAATTGTCACGGGTGAGTTTGTGTGTGACAGAGTTGTGGAAGGAAATGGCACTAGTAGAAACAGTTGGGGTTGAAAGTGGTGGGTTGAGGAGTGTCGTGGAGGAAATGGGAGAAGCTGGTGGTGGGGAAGGAGTAGAAGTTGGTGGAGTGGCCATTTTGAAAAAAAATTGAAAGAGGACGTTAGTTAGTGAAGCTCTGATACCATATAATGTTTTGAAGACACTGATAAAATTGATGCAAATTGTCTTGCTTAGCATTTCATTCAGTACACTATTTATAGAGAAGGTTTGTACATGAGGTAAAACTAAATAAGGAGACTAATACTTAAGGTAGCTAGAAAGCTAAAGCACGTTAACTACAAGAGTGGAAATTCAGAAAAACTGGAGGCAGAGCATGCCCCATGTTTTCTGTTGGTAGCAGTTTCTGGAGGAGAGTGTCCTGAAAATCTGCAGCTTCCTTAAAGTCAGCAAGTCTTGGAAATCAGCTGCTTGTTGATTGGAGGTTTTTCAAGAGGTGATTTTCTGTGAGATTCAGTCACGTGGTTGTGGTGAGAGAGGAGATCATTGATAGCAATAAGGTATAACTCAGAAAAAGTAACATATTTATTACATTCCTTTCACACCGGTTTCCGTAACGTGTTTTAAGTGACTTTTTATGTTAACCACTTAAAATACATCATATATGATAAAGGAATGTGAAGAGTAGCATTACTTCAAGGAGAATAATGAGAATCAAACATTATAGGTAAACATAAAAGTTACACGAGTACAAAAGTGACTCTAGTAGAACAAGAGGTTAAAATCATGCCACATAGACATTAGGAAGATGGGAGAGAGATGTGGGGTTGGTGTATAACATTACTCATTAAAAAATATATATATAGTGCTAGCTGCAGGGAGAAAATCTTTTTCCCAAAAAAAAAAGAAAAAAAAAAAGAGCTAATATACTAACGTTATAATGCAAAGCGAGATAAATCATAAAACCCCATAGCAAACAAGTATATTTGAATAGGCGAAACCACTTTGCCTGGAAGAGATATAGTACTGCACTAAGCCATCTTATGTAAAATCAGGCAACAGAAGCAGAGAAAAATAGAATAGAAGAAAAGCTGCATATTTTGATCACTCACATGCTTGAAGGCTGCTGCAGATAGTCAAGGACCAATTGATCACAGCTCTTGAGCCCATCACTGCTAAATTGCCCAGATAACTACAGAATAGAAAATTAAAATCTTATTCCAAACAATACACATGGAAAAAAAAAAAACTTTAAAAAAATATGCAAGTCATATCATACTTGACTAGATGGGGCTGTCTGATATCCACTTGATTCATTCTTCACAGGAATGCTCAAGCATATATCCCCTGACTGAGGCTGGGTCGGGGTAACTCCTTGCAACTTCAGCCAAAACACAATATACACAATAAATAAAGAAACACAACATATATACATAATACATATATCTTTAAGAGAATGAACGAATATCTATAGTATTACACTAATCACTCCCTCAATTTTGGTGTGCCCCAAGTTGAAGCCACTTCAAATAATCATTTTACCGTACAAATACCCAAATTCCAAGTAAAATGTTATAATTGTAAGAGTTAAGGGTTTAACCAAAACAATATCCAATAATGTCTAGGGCTTCTGGATGAATGGTTTGACCCTTAACAATTGGTATCAAAGCAGACATTACGTCACTGGTTCGATCCATGGAGAAGGCAACCTATAGGCTAGATTAAAATATCTTGATATTATGTGTGGGCATAGTATTAAGTCATTGAATACTGATAGGTGAATAAAGCTGCCAACAAAGAGAGCTACCATCAAGTCAGGCCAATAGAGAGGGCCGTGGTGAACATCGAATTCAAAAATGTAGTAAAATGTTATGATCATAGGGGTGAAGAGCATTCACATGAAGCTCTTTACTTTTGGCTTTTCTCTAAAATTTTAAAACAAAAATGACATTTAACAAACTCTATACTCAATTTTAAATTTAACTCCATTCTTTCATGCTCTTCAAATATAAGAGCCAAAAGTTAAAAGTCATTTATTTTTTAATGTTCTTTCTCTTTCATACTTCTTTCCTCTGAGGCAAGGTAAATTTTTAATGCAAAGAGCTTAAAAGTTGGTTTCATCAATAAAATAGAATATTTAATTAAAGTAGAAAAATATTTAGAAAGTTTGATGTTTAATGATTTTAAAAAGTGGTTAGCTAAATCAATAAAAGTACATTGCCAGACTTAAATTTAGAGAAATTTTGAAGAGCTCATTGGGAATACTCTAACGGTTTAACCAAATCCGTATCCAACAATCCTAGAGCTTTTGAACTAACGGTTAGACTCTAAACAACATAGCTCTATTTAAATTTTGCATGTATATTCAAGGAGAAGGTCCACAAAAAAAAAAAATAGTTGGATGGAACGCCAAACTCCAACCCCAAACCAAGAGAACTCTAATCAAATCAATTGCAACTGTTCTTCCCATTTATCAAATGTCCGCTTAACTCTTTCAAATCTCTTCATAGCTCCTCAAATGCTATGATGAGAACTTTTGGAGAGAATTCAGCAAAGAGAAGAGCAAATTATACCCCAAAAGCCTAGCATTCTATCTATACTCTAAAGGAAACAAGCAGCCTTCCAATCAAAAGAACGCACAATACCTTTAATGACTCAGGAAAAATGCTAGCCACATTTATGTTATCACTCCAAAAAGATTAGTCAAGTTGCAATTGGAGCTTTCTATAATCACTTTTAAAGCCCATCCTCAAAGGAACAAATGTGAGACTTAACACTCGTTAACACCTTTATAATCCATCCACTCAATATGAGTAATTCATATTCTCACTGTAGGACTAACTTTCTAGGATGATACAATCTCCGACATTCAAATCCCTAACATCCTCGTCAAAGGCAATTTCATGCAATGCTTTAGCGCCACATGCTGTTACTAGGTTGTTTTAATACCATTTATAACTAGAATTACTTATAAAACTCAATTTCATATAATATGGACTTAGCACCTATGAATACATTTATAATCTACCTACTTAAAATGTGAGCAATTCATCTTCCTAATATATGACTAACTTTCTGGAGTGATACAATATCAACAAGGCACAAATTGCAAAATTGGCATGGAAAAGCCAACAAACCTCTAATCACATATGCATCTAAGCGGTAGAAGGAAAATACCACAAGAACGCCCATTTTACAAAAACCCAATTGACTAGAAGTGCATCATCGATTTGAATGGGCAATAAAAAAACCAAGAATCTTTTGGCAAAAAGTTGTTAATACATGATTAGTAATGGCATATCTGTTAATGTTTGAGATGTTGAGATGACTCTTGGATCCCAAAGATCTCAAACCTAGACCCAAGAAAGAAGACAACCTAAAAGACCATCAACTGGGTAGTGTTAGTGTAGACTCTACTCCTAGACAACTCAGCATTACTGAGTCACAAGCCAAGCCAGGAGATGCTGCCACAATACCTCAACGTGGCAGTGAAGGGGAGTCCAAGCCAGGAGACACAGCCACGTGTGTGCAAGCCAACATGGTAATCCAGCCGCATCCCAACAATCATGCAATCACAGATTATGATGTATCAATCTGTGATTGCCTAGCTGTTCCACAAACCAAAAAGGAAACCCAAGCTCATGATGTGCATGCAGATCACAGCCCACGATCACAGCTCAAGATTGCGCAGCTGCTGCTCCCATGCAGAAAAGGAAAATCAAAGGCTGTCATAACTCCTCTATATGCAGCTAAGGAAAAGTCCAGCAGCAGAAAGCCGTGACCATCACGAATTTGATTCTTAAGGAAATATATAGTCAACTTGTATAGAAGACAATACTGTCAATCAAATTTTCTCTGTAATCAAGTTATTTACTTTCCTTGTTTATCAGGCAAGACCTTTGTATATAAGGACCTATGTACAATGTTAATGTCATCGAGCAATAAACTGTTTTCTATACTTGTTTTTCAATCTTTTCAGGTAGTAGACTTAATAAAATCTAATCCAAGACAGTGGGACGAAGAAAAAATCAGGCAACATTTCAATAGAGAATCAACCAAAAGCATCCTCAACATTCACTTTTCTAAAGACACTCTAATTTGACTTCCGAAGAAAAAAAAAATACCTTTACAGTTAAATTTGCCTACAAGTTAGATTAACAAAATTTATTTGCTTCCCATATCCCCTTGGAGAACAATTATTGGAAAGCCTTCTAGATAGCCAAAATCCAAGACAAACTGAAGCTATTTATGTGAAAAATCTCATGGAAAATTCATCCTGTCATATCCAAGTAATTAACCAACTTCATTCCCTTCTCGGATAAGGATGTGATCACTTGCCCCCTTTGCAATTTTAAAATTGAAACTCATGAGCAGCCCTTCCCAAACTATCACTTCTCCCAGGCCTGTAATGTGAATACCATTGGCCTCAAATATTCAGCATTTCACTGCTAACCCAATCTTAAATTAGAGCAGGATAATTCTTAACCCTACTCCATCTTTAAAAATTATTCCCGATGAAACTCACTCTTTTCTCTTGTTTGGAGCTATTGTTATGAACATGATTTGACTTAATCGGACAAAATATTCATGAACGAGCCTTCTTAAACATCCTCCAGCTGGTAGCCTAATAGAGAGCATCGTGAAGTTTGGACAGCAACCTCGATCTCATGTTCCTCTTCTTTGCCAAAAAGAAATACTAATTTTATTTGAGTCTATTTCAGGTTAAGACTCAAAATCACCCATTCTATAAAATTAAGGGGATAGAGTGAAGTAACTATTCCTATCACCTTTTATGGATAGTGAAACAAATGAATCACCAATAAATAATAATGTATGAGCAAGTGCATGATGCATACAACCACAAGTGGCATCAATTAGAGCACAACTACCAGGCCAGTACCTGTGATTTAGATTGCAAGTGGTTATGTATGCAATCAACAAAATGGAAGGCAACCTCATCGAAGTTTGTCACAGGCCTGAAAGACAACAAAATTCATGAGATGGTTAATCTATCTACTTCCAAAAAAAACAAAATTGCACATACTAGAGAGAAGTATATTACGTTGAAGCTGATCAATTTTTCAAACTTAGATTCATCTCAACTAATCTCATCGAGTTGTGACTCATATGTTAGTCAAATTACAAAAACCATGTTCTCGTCTGTATGAGAAAAAAGAAAGTTCATAGTAGAAAGCACCAAACGCGTCCTTCAAAAGCTTAACCAAAAATTAAAAAGAAATCAAGCTAAACAACTGTCATTAAAATTCAAAGAATAAAGTGAAATTCCTCAAATCCATTAAAGAAATGACAGTTTAACTTCTCCGGGAAGATCAAAATTTTGGATTTCTATGAAATCTATGAGGAAATCAATATTTCAAGATTTCATTTGAGGAAAAAATATATCTGATCCCGAAGACTATTGAACTTCTTTTAAAAGAAACTTAAACTTTTAATAACACAAGGCTATCATCATTAGCCACAAGAAGTTTTTGAAATAATCCCTCTAAATTTATGTCAGCAATTGGATTTATAAACATGAATAGAAAACATAAGCCTATGAAGACCTTCTAGCCATGTGTAGTCATGACAAAATATCACATGTAATTCAAGCAATGGTCTTGTCTAAACCTACATGGTAGGTAGATAGCTCTAATTTCTGTGATTCATCGATGAGTGGGGAAGGCCTATATCTCTGGCTTTTTAGTCCCAGTTCGGTAAATAGATTTTTACCTAAGTTATCTTGATTTACATGTGATATCACCTGTTATGTTTTTCTAAAAAATATGCCTATGAAGACCCCCAAGCCATGAAAACCTTCAAAAGCAATAAGCTAACTCTAAAGGTAACTTAGGTACTTACTAAAAAAAAACATCCTTACTCCTTCCTTGGCAATGTGAGACAAATGCTTGAGATTGATCTCAACACTAATAACACTCCTAGTAGCTTCCTTAAACCCCCTTCTCTTCCCTAAATGTAGCGAAAACTCCCAAAAAAATAACCTCCAACAGCTTCCCTAAAGGTTCCCTAAACTAACTTTGAGCTACAATGCTACATCTCAAATTCCCAAACTTTTAGTCTTTATGCTTGCTTCTCTACTGACGCCACTTCCCACACTGACCAAAAGAAAAGATTGAATATTTCGTTTTTCAAGTCTATAACAACAGTTTCTGCAAAGGTTTGTAATATAGATAGAATACAAACAGTTTTTTTCCTTGTTCCCCTTTAAACACGCTTTTTTTTTGGTAAGTACATATAAAGATATATACAAGCGGTAGATAATGCATATATAGCTTTTGATTAAATGGATCAACCGACTCAAACTGGTATAACTTGTCACTAGATCCAAGGGACGAAGATTATGCAGCACATTACCAGACAGAACAAGAACAAGATATACAGCAAACATTTGAGAATAAACGTCCTTTCACACATGACCTAATTGATCAGATACGAAATTTTTTTTATAACAATACCTGACAGAGAAGGCAACTAATTGCTTGACACCTTTAAAGCTCTTCAAGTGTCCATTAACACGAACATACATTCCATCTCTGTTGCATGATAAATCATAGAAAATCATCAAAACTTCTTGCCATTATGGTGCCTCATTACAACAACCACAATAAGACCGAAAACTTACAGTATTTTCTCCATTTCTATTGTGTCAAAATTCTCATTCATCCTATTAAAAATTGAACATAGATTAAGACTGGTTTTTCACAATTTAGAGTGGACTTGGAATTAAGAATAGTATCAACTAAAGAAAGAAAATATAAGGTAAAAAAAGTATCTTTTGGTTTATATTTCAAAGTGCTCCTCTAGTTTCTGCAGTCAAAACTGCATTGATGTAAAATCTAAGAAGCCAAAAGCAAACTTAACAAATTATGACTTTAGAACATAATAATATTTCATGTATTCACACAATTTATTATTTTAGTATATTAAATTAAATATTTTATCTTCTTTGGTTAGGGTACAATCCAGACGAAAGCATCTACTATGAGGTGATCAGTGACCCCGAGAGGAATTGGGTGCTCCCGAGAGGGAAAAAGATTATGTTGCAGTACAATGCTGCAACACAGCCCGTAGGACGAGCCTGTAATCATTTTAGGTGTGCTACAGGAATGCTTGTGAGGAGCGGGTCCCACATACATATGCTGGACAAATGGGCGAGGGTAGATAAGCACATTAAGAAGGCTATATGGGACGCGCTGATGGTATGTTTATGAAAGATGTTTCAATACATATTGGTATTGAAACTAATTTATTTATTTATTTTTAAAAACTTAGGGTTATGTTTTTGTTGAACTTATAAAATTAATGTTTAAATTACATGTGCAGAAGGAGTTTTATCTCCCCGTATCTGTAGATTAGCACAAGGTACAACATGAAGCGTGTGTTGATATTGGACGTAAGCACTGTTCGTGGAAGCATTCATTTAAAAAAGAGCTACATATTCGAGACAGTGACATGCCCAAAAGTATACGTGCAAGAGTGCCGGACAAAGTTTTTGAGAAGTATGACAAAACAAATGTGGAGCACCTGCTGAGGGATTGGTGTACTGAGCGAAAAAAGGTATGTAGGTCTTTGATTGTATTACTATTATGTGTATTTTCAATATATATATATAATTAATTTTATGTCTCATTTAAGCGTGTCAATGCTTAAATATTACATAATGTTCACTGCATAGGCGACCTATGAACGAATGAAGCGGATGTGGGAGCAGAACGACCTCCCCCATTGCTTGGGATCCAAAAGCTATGCCAGATTTAATCATAATGAGGTATAAACAAATACAAGTAGATGTTATAATATTTGTATCTAATTGTTTTTTTTACACTAAATTAATATTACTGTTTGTTATTTATTTCATTTGGATGGCGACAGGCAACTACTTCTGGCACGGCCCCCACTCGAGCGGAGTCATTCGTGAAGACGCACACTAGGAAGGACGGGACTCACCCGAACGAACGTATACGGGTCCTATGTGTATGCTACAAATTGTGTTATTTTACTAATATTTCTAAGTTATGCGTGTAATAAAGTATATATTGACTAAATGTGTATTTTATATTGACGACATGCAGGAGAGGATGACACAGAGTTTATCGAGTGATCATGCCGCTACTCAGAGCGTGTCAGAAGACACGGTGCGTTGGGCACCGAACGACACGTACGAACAGGCATTGAGGAGGCCTGAATACGCGGGGAGGGTTCAGCAGGTTGGGCAGAACGTTACTCCCATACGGGGGACGTGTTTCTCATACTGGGCTAGCTCACAGGGAGGACAATTTCAGTGTACATCTCGAGGCTGCTTAATACATGAGGGCAGGATTGTGACAATGGAGACATTGCTACAGGCTCAGACCGAGAGGGATGACGCCTTGGAGCAGCACATGTGACACCTCGAGGCTATGTTCACCTCCATAGGAGTATCACATGCGAGCTCTGGTGCTCAGCAGTCTCCACCTCCAAACGAAGGTGGTACGCCGTCTGTTAATAGTGCATCTGCAGTTATGATTAATATTGTGTAAACTGCTTATTTTTAGTCAATGTTATGGACTTGATATGCATATACTCTAATTTTTTAAAGTTTTCATTACTTGCAGTTAATGCGACAACGATTGGTCCGTTGTCGCCTATTGGACGACAGCTGAACCAGCACTCCCCCGTTGGGACACCATCGCCTGCTACACCGTCCCTTGCGCAGCAATCGCCTATTGGTGAGTACACGCCTGGTACGGGAACTCATGATCCCCAGGAAGAACGGCCTTCAGATTTGTAGATATTTTGTGTAACTTTGTTTTGTTAATAACAATAACGTTTATTAGTACATAATCTATTATTGTTTTGGATTTATAATTATTGATGTGCTTAATTTGATTTTGTGTTTATGGTAAATTTCAAATGTTGTCCTCATATTTTTGTAATATTTTTTGTGAGAAAAATGGATATTTATATATATATATATATTGTGGTTACTATTTTTTTTTTTTTTGGAAAAAAAAAAAAAAACTTGCATTTTGCCACGTGGCAGATGCCACATGCCGGCACGTGGCCATAGTCGGCCACGTGAATTTGAGCCACGCTGTCGATTGTAGCCATGTGGCTAATGTGCCATGTGGAGTCATACCACGTGGCTGACGTGTAGCGACATGATCAGACTGCCACGTGGCACAGTAGCGACATGGGCAGCTCAGCCATGTTGTGAATTGCACATTTCGCAACAACCGGATCTACCACGATGCCCGCACGTCGGCAATTACATGTGGGTAACAGTTTGCCACGTGTATGGGCCCATACACGTGGCAACTTGCAAGTGGCCAGTTGCAATTTTTTTTTTAGTGTTTCCTAAAAAAATCTTGTCTTTTGTTTTAGCATGTTAGAAGAAATTTTGATTATTCATGGTCAAGAAAGAATTGAAAATTTTTGGAAAATTTTTACGGATAGTGAATTTATGACAATCAATCAAGAGCTTGTAAAGATTATTTCAACTCAAGTTCATGCGAGTAACTTCAGATTTAATATTCAGAGTCATGTTGTGATTGGTTGCAAGTTGTATTTCTTCTGGTATCAAGTTGCTTTGGTGTTGAGAAGTATAGAATGGAATAAATTGATTGGACATCCAGAAGATCGAGCCAAAGATGATTTGAATTCGATGAAAAATTCTTTGCAATCCAGTGAGACAATGCAAGATAAAATCAAGCATAAGATTTGAAGATTATTTCTTGAATAAGATCAACCCATAGATGGAAAGAATTATACAAAATATTTGAAGATTATTTTTAGAATAAGATATTTTACTTTTTGTACAAGAATTTTTCTTTATCTCCAAGTTTACTGTTATGTTTTGTATTTTTATTTCTCTCTTTTTCTTCAAGTATTCTTCTTCGAAAATACTCAAACTTTGCATATATAAAGGCATATCCGTATTATTTTGGAATCAAATTTTGAAGTACCAATTAAATTTTAAAGTCTTTCAAAGTTATTTATATGTTTGCTTATTTGAGGAAATTATGGATTTTTTCTTTCTTATTTGTTATTTTCTATCTTCAATTCATAGTTTCTGTTGCTATCCTTCGTTGTCAGAACAATCTTAGTTTTGTCCCACATCACAATCCTTGCCAAATCCAACTTCACCGTGTCCCACACCAACTTCATTAACATAATTGCAGCAAGCCCGACCCGTGCATCTCTTTGGGCATGTTCGCAGCTTCATATTACGTCGTTCCTCTGCTGAAAATGGCTATAAAGCCTCGTTTCCGGAAGTGGCCAGCCATGGGACCAAACTATGCATTCCATAATTTTTCTCATCAACCATAAAGACAACAAAGAAAGCTTTTTTCTTCACATTAACCTTGTTTCTACAAAGAACAATTAGGTTGTTTTTTCACACCCTGAAAAATGATGACACATGGAAGTGGCCATGAGACCCAACAAAGCAAAGGCTCTTAAAGATCTGAGTTTTTGAACTGGCCAGCAAAGATCCCGATGCCATGTTCGAACAAATTTGAAACTATTATAAAAGACGAACATATAAATTACTATTGTTCATGGCTTAATTACAAGAATAGAAAAAACAAAAGCATTATAAAAATAGGAAGGGAAAAAAAAAGAAAAAAGAATTGTAGAACTTGCAGATTGCTTCAACGAAGTGAAAGAGATGCACAAATAGGGTTTAATGAAAGTCCAAAGAGTGAAATATCTCAATAGGGTCTTCAGAAAATTATTATGTTGATTTTCTTGGAATTGAAATTTTTTTGCCAAATTTTCCAAAAGAAAATCTTGACGTTTGTTTTAGCATGTTGGAAGAAATTTTGATTATTCATGGTCAAGAAAGAATTGAAAAATTTTGAAAAAATTTTACAGATAGTGAATTTATGACAATCAATCAAAAGCTTGTAAAGAATATTTCATCTCAAGTTCATGCGAGTAACTTCAGATTTAATATTCAGAGTCATGTTGTGATTGGTTGCAAGTTGTCCTTCTTCTGGTATTAAGTTGCTTTGGTGTTGAGAAGTGTAGAATTGAATAAATTGATTGGACATCCAAAAGATCGAGCCAAAGATGATTTGAATTCGATGACAAATTCTTTGCAACCCGGTGAGACTAATGCAGGAGAAGATCAAGCATAAGATTTGAAGATTATTTCTTGAATAAGATCAGCCTATGAATGAAAAGAATCATACAAAATATTTGAATATTATTTTTAGAATAAGATATTTTACTTTTTGTACAATAAATTTACTTTGTCTTCAAGTTTACGATTATGTTTTGTATTTTTATTTCTCTCTTTTTCTTCAAGTATTCTGTTTCGAAAATACTCAAACTTTATCTATATAAAGGCATATCTGTATTATTTTGGAATCAAATTTTGAAGTATTAATTAATTAAATTATTTTCTATCTTCAATTCATAGTTTATGTTACTATCATACGCTGTCAGAACAATCTTAGTTTTGTCCCGTGTCATGATCCTTGCCAAATATCCAAGTTCACCGTGTCCCACACCAGCTTCGTCAACATAATTGTAGCAAGCCTGACCCATGCATGCATCTCTTTTGGCGTGTTCGCAGCATCATATTACATGGGACCAAACTATGCATTACATAATTTTTCTCGTCAACCATAAAGACAATAAAGAAAACGTTTTTCTTTGCATTAACCTTGTTTCTACAAAGAACAATTGGGATGTTTTTTCACACCCAGAAGAATAATGACACGGGAAGTGGCCATGAGACCCAACAAATCAAAGGCTCTCAAAGATCTGAGTTTTTGAATAAGCCAGCAAAGATCCCGATGCCATGTTCGAACAAATTTGAAATTACTATTAAAGACGAACATATAAATTACTACTGTTCATGGCTTAATTACAAGAATAGAAAAAACAAAAGCATTATAAAAATAGGAAGGAAAAAAAAAAAGAATTGAAGAACTTGCATATTGCTTCAACGAAGTGAAAGAGATGCACGAATAGGGAGCTAGGCCAGAACCGGAGTGTGAAGAAAAATCTGTGGATTGTTTTTCCTTTTGCCATTCTTGTAAGCCATGGAGAAAAATCTAGTGTTTTTGACTTTATTATGTTTAGTATTTCTCGTTGATACGTCATTCTCTCATTAAAGGGCACAAAGAGCATAATATGCGCAAAATCCTTGTAGATATTATTCTCTCAATAAAAGATAAAAATAAAAAATAAAAAATAAAAAAAGATTGTCGTGTTAAAATTAGATAGAGATATGATCTTTTGCTACTCCAAGACACTACTTTTAACAACCTTACCCATGTGTCAAGGTGATCCCCTAATTAGCTTTATGGTTTTTTTCTTAAAAAAAAATTAAAAAAAAATAAAAATTAAAAGTAGTCACATGGACAAAGATGGTCAGAAATTGTGTCTTGAGGTATCATATCTCAATTAGATAATAGAAAAACTACTCCACACCCCATCACTGCCCTTAGAGACGAAAAGATCTAGAGGAAGAAAAGGAAGCCTCATTATAAGGATAGAGGAAACTGATAGGATCCTAGAGATTCTGTCAAGTGAAATCAAGGAATAGACGAGAAAATAAGAAAATAGAGAAGATAATGATCGCTTCGAGGGAATCAGGCCTCAAATAGTTACTTCAAGCAAAGGTAATATTTTTCCTTGATTATTCAACCATACGGCATCTACATCCTTTTATAGATGAGAAAACAAGCTAAATATGGAAATAGGAAATCAGCAAATCAAACATAATAAAGACAAACGTAATTCGCAAGAAAAATAATCCCTAAAAGGAAATTAACGTAGTGACCAAGCCAAGCGTGAGGACCAAGCCAAGGAGAAGGTTCGGGAAAGTTCAGGAAGATTCACAAGAATCCTATCATTCCCCCACCCTTAAAGACAACCTTGCCCTCAAGGTTGAGAATCAACAAAAGCAGGAAATCGTTCCCGGAATGTTTCATAAGGTTCCCACGTGGCATCTTCTGGTGGCAAGCGAGCCCACAGGACGATAACATCAACGACAGCCCGATTATGATGTTTGACAAGCCGACGATCTAAAATGGTAGAAGGTTGAGCACGAATATCGCCTGTAGAAGTAATGTCTGGCAAATGATGCTAGGGAAATACATGCTCACCCAACTTTTTCTTCAGGCAAGAAACATGGAAGACCGGATGAATCTTGGAGTTTGGTGGAAGATCGAGACGATAGGCGACTGGACCAATGCGCTCCAGTACTTTATACGGCCCGTAGAAACGAGGTGAGAGCTTCATGGAGGACCGCACCTGAATAGAGATTTGGCAATAAGGCTGGAGATGAAGAAAGACCCAATCACCAATGCTGAACTCACGCTCACTCCGATGCTTATTAGCCTGATGCTTCATGCGGGCTTGGGCGGCAATAAGATTGTCCTTATGCAGTCGCAGGATTTGAGTACGGTCTTGAAGAACACGGTCAACTTGATCTACTATTGACGAGCCTGGGGTATATGTTGAAAGAATTGGGGGAGGTCGCCCGTAGACTGCTTCGAAGGGAATCATTTTTGTAGCAGAGTGATAAGTGGTATTATACCACCACTCAGCCCATGGAAGCCATCGTGTCCACTCCTTGGGCTTATCTCTTGCGAAACAACGCAAGTAGTTCTCTAAACACTGGTTCACCACCTCAGTCTGTCCATCCGTCTGGGGATGATAAGAAGTGCTCATCTTTAACATAGTGCCCTGTAAACGAAAAAGCTCTTTCCAAAAGTTGGATGTGAAAATCTTATCACGATCGCTTACTATCGATTGGGGAACTCCATGCAATTTGACAATGTTGTCCACGAAGAACTGGACAATAGTCGAGGCCGTGTAGGGATGGCTAACAGGACAAAAATGGGCATACTTCGTTAGGTGGTCCACCACAACAAAGATAGATGTTTTACCATGGGAAGATGGTAAACCATAGATGAAGTCCATTGAGATATCCGTCCAAGAGTCGGTTGGAATAGGCAATGGCTGCAGGGGTCCAGGGCTTCCTACGGTTTCACCCTTAGGTCTTTGACAAATTTCGCATTCAGCCACAAATTGCTTGACATCGCCCTTTATCCCTCGCCAATAAAATAGTCTGGAAATACGCTTATAGGTTCAAAGGAACCCAGAATGACCGGCACTAAGGGCCGCATGTAATTCCTGCAAAATAGTAGCTTTGTGAGTGGAATGAGAGGCCAAAATAATATGCCTCTTGTAGCGGAGATGGTCCACAGCCAGTGAGTAATGTGGGATGGAGGGATCATGGGTTAGTCGTTGAACAATCTAGTGTTTTTAACTTTATTATGTTTAGTATTTCTCGTTGATAGAGATATGATCTTTTGCCACTCCAAGACACTACTTTTAACTACCTTACCCATGTGTCAAGGTGATCCCCTAATTAGCTTTATGGTTTTTTTCTGTAAAAAAAAATTAAAAATTTAAAAAAAAAATTAAAATTAAAAGTTGTTACATGGACAAAGATGGTCAGGAATTGTGTCTTGAGGTATCATATCTCAATTAGATAATAGAAAAACTACTCCACACCCCATAACTGCCCTTAGAGAAGAAAAGATCTAGAGGAAGAAAAGGAAGCCTCATTATAAGGATAGAGGAAACTGATAGGATCCTAGAGATTCTGTCAAGTGAAATCAAGGAATAGACGAGAAAATAAGAAAATAGAGAAGATAATGATCGTTTCGAGGGAATCAGGCCTCCAATAGTTACTTCAAGCAAAGGTAATATTTTTCCTTGATTATTCAACCATACGGCATCTGCATCCTTTTATAGATGAGAAAACAAGCTAAATATGGAAATAGGAAATCAGCAAATCAAACATAATAAAGACAAACGTAATTCGCAAGAAAAATAATCCCTAAAAGGAAATTAACGTAGTGACCAAGCCAAGCGTGAGGACCAAGCCAAGGAGAAGGTTCGGGAAAGTTCAGGAAGATTCACAAGAATCCTATCATTCCCCCTCCCCCACCCTTAAAGACAACCTTTCCCTCAAGGTTGAGAATCAACAAAAGCAGGAAATCGTTCCCGGAATGTTTCATAAGGTTCCCACGTGGCATCTTCTGGTGGCAAGCGAACCCACAGGACGAGAACGTCAACGACAGCACAATTATGACGTTTGACAAGCCGACGATCTAAAATGGTAGAAGGTTGAGCACGAATATTGCCTGTAGAAGTAATGTCTGGCAAATGATGCTGGGGAAATACATGCTCACCCAACTTTTTCTTCAGGCAAGAAACATGGAAGACCGGATGAATCTTGGAGTCTGGTGGAAGATCGAGACGATAGGCGACTGGACCAATGCACTTCATGGAGGACCGCACCTGAATAGAGATTTGGCAATAAGGCTGGAGATGAAGAAAGACCCAATCACCAATGCTGAACTTACGCTCACTCCGATGCTTATCAGCCTGATGCTTCATGATTTGAGTACGGTCTTGAAGAACACGGTCAACTTGATTTACTATTGATGAGCCTGGGTATATGTTGAAAGAATTGGGGGAGGTCGCCCGTAGACTGCTTCGAAGGGAATCATTTTTGTAGCAGAGTGATAAGTGGTATTATACCACCACTCAGCCCATGGAAGCCATCGTGTCCACTTGTGAAAATCTTATCACGATCGCTTACTATCGATTGGGGAACTCCATGCAATTTGACAATGTTGTCCATGAAGAACTGGGCAATAGTCGAGGCCGTGTAGGGATGGCTAATGGGACAAAAATGGGCATACTTCGTTAGGTGGTCCACCACAACAAAGATAGATGTTTTACCATGGGAAGATTGTAAACCATAGATGAAGTCCATTGAGATATCCATCCAAGAGTCGGTTGGAATAGGCAATGGTTGCAGGGGTCCAGGGCTTCCTACGGTTTCACCCTTAGGTCTTTGACAAACTTCGCATCCAGCCACAAATTGCTTGACATCGCGCTTTATCCCTTGCCAATAAAATAGTCTGGAAATACGCTTATAGGTTCAAAGGAACCCAGAATGACCGGCACTAAGGGCCGCATGTAATTCCTGCAAAACAGTAACTTTGTGAGTGGAATGAGAGGCCAAAATAATGCGCCCCTTGTAGCGGAGATGGTCCACGGCCAGTGAGTAATGTGGGATGGAGGGATCATGGGTTAGTCGTTGAACAATCTATTGCAGCTCAAGGTCATTTTGCTGCTCCTCCTTGATTAGCTCTAGAGTAGAAGATGTGGGTGTGGATATGCTATGGAGTTCAGCTTGCTCTGGAATGCGTGAGAGTGCATCAGCCACTAAATTCTCGACCCCTTTCTTGTAGACAGTCTCATAGTCATATGCGAGCAATTTAGTTACCCACTTTTGTTGTTCCATGGAAGAGATCAATTGTTCCAATAAATATTTTAGGCTGCGATGATCAATTCGAATTTGGAACCGATGATCAATTAAATAATGTCGCCATTTGGTAACAGCATGGACAACAACTAGCATCTCATTGTCGTAGACCGACATTTTGAGGTGTAATAGGGACAATGCCTTGCTGGTAAAGGCAAGTGGTCGTCCTTCCTGCATAAGTACAACACCGATACCAACCCCAGAAGCATCACTCTCAATGATGAAAGTTTTAGTGAAATCTGGTAGGACAAGCACTGGTGTAATTGTCATGGCATGCTTGAGCTTGTTGAAGGCTTCTTCTGCGGTCTCCGTCCATTGGAAGGCCTCCTTCTTGAGCAGGGCTGTTAATGGGGAACTGATCTTACCGTAATCGCGTACAAACTTACGATAATAGCCAGTCAAACCCAGGAAGCCTTAATTGTCTTCGGAATTGGCTAATCGGCCATGGCTTGAATTTTAGAAGGGTCTACTGCGGCACCATCTTTGGAGACAATGTGACCAAGATATTCCACCATGGGACTTGCGAAACTGCACTTGGACTTCTTTACAAAGAGAGAATGTTTTCAAAGCAAAGAAAATACAACTTGCAAATGACATAAATGATCATCAAGAGATGAGCTATAGATGAGTATATCATCAAAGAAAATTAAAACAAACTTACGTAAATATGGACGAAAGATGTCATTCATAAGACTCTGGAAAGTCGATGGTGCGTTGGTCAGTCCAAAGGGCATCACCAAGAATTCATAGTGACCATCATGAGTTCGAAAGGCAGTCTTTGGCACATCGTCCTCATGGACTCGAATTTGATGGTAACCCGAGCGGAGATCCAGCTTAGAGAAGTGTTGTGTGCCACCCGATTCATCAAGTAACTCATCTATCACAGGAATAGAATACTTATCTTTAACTGTAATACCGTTTAGAGCACGGTAGTCCACGCACAGTCGACAGGATCCATCCTTTTTGCGCACTAATAATACTGGAGAAGAATGGGGACTGACACTAGGTCTGATAAGGCCAGCATCTTGCATCTCCTGCATTATCCTTTCATTATCTGTTTTCTGAAAGTGAGGATAGCGGTAAGGCCGCACATTGGTTGGTGCACTCCTAGGCAAGAGGGGAATTCGGTGATCATGGGATCTTTGGGGTGGAAGGCCGTTGGGCTCATCAAAAAGATCAGAAAATTCTGATAATAATGGTACCTGGATTCTTCGGGTATTGTTGTAGCTGGACTTCTCAATTGTAACAAATATCCCTTGCAATTCTTCTTCAAAATGCGTTCCATGCCGTGACTACTGACAGTGCTGACGTTGTTACCACGTCTCCTACGAAGTATTACTCTTTTCCCATTCAAGGTGAACTTCATAGTGAGCTTAGAGAAATTCCATAGTACATCGCCAAGAGTCCTCAACCATTCAATGCTCAGAACCACCTCGTAATCACCAAGCGGTAATAAGTAGAAATCAGCTCGCAGCTCCTGATCTTGTATTGTCAACTTAACATTTGAGCATTTACTTTTGCATGTTAAGATACCCCCATCTGCTAATGTGACTTCAAACGGCTCACAATCCTCCATGGGAATTGAGAATTTTTTGGCAATATTCTCATCAAGGAAGTTATTAGTGCTACCTGTGTCAATCAATATTGTAACTTGCTGGCGCTTAAGAAGACCGCTAACCTTCATAGTTTGCGGATTTGAGTAGCCAGCCAAGTCATGCACAGTGTAAGTCACCTCGCCGTCATCTCCACCCTTAGGTTCATCGTCTTCTTGCACAGCCTCATCACTATCTGTTTCTGGCGCTATTTGTTCCACCATTGGTTCGATCATCAATAGTTTCCCTTGTTTGCACACGTGTCCTCTATGCCATTTCTCATCACAATGCCAGCAAAGTCCTTTTGCAGTTTTTCTTTAAGTTCTTCTTGGGTCAAACGGGCAGTTTTTCAAGATGGCGTCGAAGAAGAGCCATTTCCTCCAGTGGTTGGCCGACTGAAAGCCCGAGTTGATCAGCGTGTTTCTTCACTAAGCTTTTTTTTCCTGTACTCTTGCAAACGAAAATGCAGCTAGTATAGTCCGTGGTCGGTAAGTCTTAACTTCTCTCCTGATATCCGATTGAAGACCCTCCACGAAGGTATCCATCAGTTTTCTTTCAGACCAATCGCGGGCACGGTTGGCTAAGCGCTCAAATCGGCTTTGGTATTCACTAACGGAAGAGTCTGACGACTTTGGACGTAGCATTCCATTGAGTGATTTATATGAGGCCGACGATGAGGACAACGATCTATTCACATATATTGTGGAACACAACATTAAAAATAATGTGGATTGGTTTCCACAGTTTGGCGGCATGATATCTACTAATTTTGGTGATGATGGTGTGGAATCTGATTATGCAGATAGTGATTCTTTGATTAGTTTAGATAGTGATGAAGAAGAGGGAGATCAACCGAGGAAGAAGCGGTATCCAGAGTTTAATGCAGTCCATGATATGAATAAGAACATAACTTTCACTGTTGGGCACATTTTCAAGGATAGACATGACTTTAGAAAGATGCTGAAACTTTATGCTATACAAAATCGTTTGATTTTGTGTATAAACACAATGATAGGGTGAGAGTTACTACTGTTTGCAAGGAAAATTGTGGGTGGAGAATCCACGCATCCTTAACTAGTGATAAGGGTGCATTCCAGATTAAGATCGACATTTCACTCTACTCACGAATGTGGGAGCAATTATTACAATCATAAAGTTGATGTGAATTTTATTGCCAACCGGTATAAGGCTAACTTCAGAGATGATCTCACATGGACTATCACTGCACTTAAGGAGCAGGTTCGCAGAGATTATAATGTTGACGTTCTGATCATGCGTTGCTAAAGATGGCAACAAATCAGGTTAATGGAAGTTACGAAGAACAATATAAGCATACGAGAGAATACAGAGAGGCTATCCTAAGATGGAATCCAGGCAGCAGCGTATTTATTCAAAAGGAGGGGTTATTTTTCCAAAGAATGTATGTGTGTATGGATGCATATAAGAAATGATGGGTGTTTGGATGTAGGCCCATTGTATTGGTGGATGCGTGCCACTTAAAAGGGCATCTTGGTGGCCAATTAATGTGTGCCATAGGGAAAGATGGGAACAATGATATGTTTCCAATTGCATACGCCGTGGTGGAAACTAAGGACTCATGGAGTTGGTTTTTGAGCATCCTTATTGAAGACATTGGTTCCATTGATGAGAGTGCATGGACTTTTATGTCAGACCGTTAAAAGGTAAAATACTGAAAGAAAAAAAAAATTATTAGTCTGGTTATGTTTTTTTTTTCCTGCTTAGATTATATACTACTAATAAAGTGTGCTTTAATTTGTTTTTGTTCGTGTAGGGCCTTATTGAAACATTCAACAACTTACTGCGTGCGAGGAGTGGAACATTAATTTTGTGTACGACATCTACACGCTAACTGCAAGGGCAAAGGGTGGAAAGGAAAGGCCTTTAAAGATGAATTGTGGGGCACCATATGAATGTCATACAAACTATGGTCCAACATGCGTATGATTATTTGAAGAAGATAGATCCAAAGTTGTGCTCGAGACACGCATTCAAAACAACTTGTAAAAGTGACATGTTGTTAAACAATTTAGCAGAAACTTTTATCGCATGGATAAAAGATGCACGAGATAAGCCCATTTTTACTATGATGGAAATGATAAGGCAACAGCTAATGATGAGATTCCAACAAAAGAGAGATGGAGCTTGACAAGCATCTCACACTATATGTCTGAAGATTCACAAAAAGTTGGAGAGGTCTAAGGATGATGTGAGGAATTGTATTTGTAGATGACAAAATGAATTGGACTTCGAGGTTGACCACATGTATGATGCAAGAAGGGTGGTGAATTTGGGTAGCAGAACATGCACATGTGGTAGATGTAACGCCCAGTAATTTTAAGCTCTTAAGAAATCATTGATATTTTTGAGGAGACAATATCCATAGGTTTTTATAAGCAAACCTAAAGTTGTTTTAAAAGCTTAAAGATCAAGTTCTAAAACCCTTAAAATAAAAAAAGTAACATTTAAGCTTTAAACTTTGATTGAACCGAAAGCAGGTCAACCGAACTCAGATTTAAGTGATTCAAAGACCGTTGTGCTCACAATAGAAATATCTATGACATAGTAAAATTTGGTAAAAAGTCCACCGGTTGACTTTTTAGTTTTGTGGTTGGCTATTTAGGTGCCAGGTGGCACTTTTAGTTGAACTTTGACATCTAAATTTAGGCTTGATAAATATGTTTTTATGGCTTATAATTACTCAATATAGTATATATAAAGTTTATACTTGAATTTTGTGAAGTTAGAATTCAATTTGGCAACAATTGACTTTTTGGCCAAAATCGGTGCCTAATTAATCCAACTGTCGAATTTTTAGCAGAAATTAATTAAAATCTCCAAACCAGCCGGCCCTAACTGCCTCCAGAACTGAGACAAGCTGATATTTAGTTAGTTTAGGCAATCTAGTTGAAAGTTAAGTCTAGTTATACAAAGTTTGACTTTTGAGTGTGAAAGGGAATTTTTTGTCAACATTGGAGGCTATCCTTTCTCTTCTTTTCCAGCAGCCTTCTCCCCCTCAACGTGGCCTGATCACTTCACGAAACCTCACCCCTTTGGTCTTCTATAAATAGAGAACAAGCTGGCCTTTATTTTAATTTAGAAACTCAACGCAAAAGAGAGAGATGTTCCTAGGAGAGTTACACGGCCATCTTGAGAAAAAGAGTGAAAAGTTTTCTATTTTTCTTTAAGCTACTATCTCCTTGGTTCAAGCTACTATCCAGCACCTTAAGAAGGCTTAAGATCATCCCTTTCCCTCCTCTTTCACGGACTAAGGTCTAGAGAAAAATCAGAAACTAAAATCAGCCCTAAAACTCCACTATTCGGCCAAGGTGAGGATTGAGTGAAACTTTTCTGTTGCTCTCTTTTGTATTTCTGTCCAGCAGCCTTAGGAGAGCTACATATACCTCTTACCTTGTTATTTCATGGACTATATTGATAGAACAAAGATCATAAACCAAAACAGCACTAGCAACTCCAAAACCGGCCACTTTAGGCTTAAAAGAGGACTTTTGTTTCATTAATTGTTTGGTAAGTTTTCTATGTGTTCAAGTGTTTCATAAGTTATTTCTAAGATATATTTGATGTTAATATGATGTCTAAAATATAGAACACAAAAAGAAATAAGGTTAAAAAGAAAAGAATTCAAGAAAATGACCTAAAAGAACACATATACCTCTCTTTGATCTTATTCGATGTTGTTGTGAATTTTATGAAGTTGTGGATATATATGTATATTATTCTTGTTTTATTTAGCCTTGTGATGGTCTTGGATCATCATAGGTAATTTTTATTACTTGTGTATTTATTACATAGCATTCCATATTAATTGTTAAGATTCATATTTGAGCATTATGACACCACGTTTCGGTGCTCAACCATGAATCAAAAAAATGATTTTAATTGATTTAATGACTTTTGTAAAATAGTAAATATATTCCTTTGTGTGTATATATATATGTCACCACGTTTCGGTGCTCAACCATGAATCAAAGAAATGATTTTAATTCATTAATGACTTTTGTAAAATAGTTAATATATTCTTGTGTGTGTGTATACATATCTATTTTGTCGTTCATTTCCATTCCTACAAAGTGGCTCTGCTGCTGATTTCTCTATCCCTTTGCATATTTATCTTAGCATTTGCATTCCTGCAAGGAGACTCTGCCACCTGATTATCCTACCCCTTGCGTCATAATATCATTATATATATTTATATATTCACATACTTATATACTGTTAGGATTCATGTTTAAGTGTTATGTCACCAAGAGCATTATACTGTGTTTCGATGCTTAAACATGAAATATTGTAGTATTTATATACTCTCATGTTATTGTAGGATTCATGTTTAAGTGTTATGTCACCAAGAGCACTATGCTGTGTTTCAGTGCTTAAACATGAATCATCGTAATATTTATATTCTCATGTTATTGTCTTGTTTTACACTTACAATTCTTGTGGATAAACATAATTGCTCTAAAATACTTATTAAGTGCATACTTTGACTGAAAGACTTATGTTTAAACATTATGTCACCGCGTTTCGGTGTTTGAACATAAAGCTTAAACGTCAAAAGACTTATAAGTAATCACCTTTTAATTCATGACTAAAAAACGAAGAGTAAAGTGATGTAAAAATATACATATTTAATATTGGAAAAATGACTGATGAATATATTATCTTCTTTGTATATATTTGATTACAGAAAACGAGTTAAGAACCTACACCAAGGAGAGTAAGTATGGATTTACTTACTGAGGAATGATTCAATATTTCATTAGGACTGTGTAGTGTGTGTTCATTGCATGTGGTTGTTCATGCATTGCATGTTGTGTCCAATTAATATAACAGCTAATGAGATAGCCAATAACAAGCTGATGTAGTAGCAAGTTGAAGGAAGACTGGTCAATGGACTCAGGGGGTTCATAATGACCCAGGGGAGTCCAAAGTCCTAATATATAACTAAAGCTGGAACCAGTAGGATTCTAGTAAAAACAGGTAAGACTTTAAGAGGGAGGCAACGGACGTAAACGGGTTCAGATAACCTTGAATGAGAGGTTTGAAGAAAGATGATCATAAAACATCAAACTAAATGGTTACTATGATGCATATTCATACAACCCTTACATTTGCATTCTTTATGAACTGTTTTAGATTGATGGTAACTTAGATATGAAAATAGATGACTCTCTTGTTTGTCTATGCAAATATGATAACGCCATATTTGCATAGTTACTGATGCAGATTAGAGGTTGAAGGCATGAACCCATATGCCAGTTTTGATGGTTTTTGAAACTATTATCGGATTTTTATGTATTAGCCTTGAAATAGCTAGTTGTATTTATGTGTGTTTTGTTTTATGGCATGTAAATATTTATAATGATGTCATGTTTGGCATTTTTTATGTTGTATGCTTAAGTGTCGCCTATGGCACTAATTTTGATGCACCTAGTGTACATATGGTATGTAAAAATAAACCTAAATAACTTTTAATAAATGTATCGAGGTATTTCAATCAGCTCCAATATATTATACTATCAATTCCTAAGTCTTTAGGAAAAAAAATATATATTCCGCTGCGAGAGTTTATCTCTGATGTAGTAATGTCACGTGGAAACCGGAGGTTTCTGCTTACGAATTTGCAGGCTCAAGTTCGGGGTGTTACAGTAGATGGCAATTAAATGGTATCCCATGCTCTCATGCATGTTATGCCATTTACATGAACAAGCATGTGTCTGAGATGTACCTGGCAGATTGCTACTGGATGGATAAATACATTCAAGCATTTCCTAAGAAAAAAAATTATTAGGTGGAAAAAAAAAATTTCTAAAAAATTAAAAAATTCAAGGTAAAAATAAAAATTTAGCTTACTTGGCCCCTTCCAAATTTTTTTTTTTGCCATTGGCTCCTGCCCATAAAAACTTCTGGCTCCATCCCTACATCCAAGCTATGACTGACCCTGATGAAGTTATCCTACCTCCACACATGAGATCCCGACCTGGTAGGCCTAAGAAGGCGATGAGGACGGGTGCAAATGAAGAAGCACATCCATACAAGGTTTCTAGGGCTGTGTATGATGTAAAGTGTGGGAGTTGTGGAGTAGTGGGTCACAATTTTAAAACATGTCCTCAGCCAGAAAACCCAACCTGGAAGAAATGGCCAAAGAAGTCAAAAAAATCTAAAGATAAGGTGGTTATCTGGTAACTGCAACAAATTATGTAAGTTACATTAATGCTATTAGTCTACAGATTGTAAGTCAGTTTGCGTGATAAATCTGAACAATTTTAGTATATTATATAGGTATCCCAAAGTGTGGATCGAGCAGCAGGGAGTTACAACTCTTACACAGGTATACCTAATAGTACAAGGAGGTTGTAGATTTGCGGGCACAAGGTCGAGAAGCACATCAAGATTGAGAGCAACCCAATAATGATGTTTTACGCTATGAGTCAAACTTTGGATTGTAGTTGCTTTTGAAACAATTTTTTTTTTTCTTTTTTTTTTTGTCATGACCCATGTATAATTTTCAAGTCTGAAATTCTCCACCTATTTGGAATCTAAATTATTCTATATATTGAAGAGAGAGCAAATCAACCAAATCACAAATCACCTTCAAAATATTCAAAAATGACATGAAAGCTTGTACATTTTGAAAAGTTTCATGTAAGCTTGTACATTAAAAGACCATCCAGTGATATATTAGAGGACATGATGTCTCTGTGAATTATGGGTAGAACTGCATGGCATAATGGTGATTCGGTGAAGTACCACATATCATCCTCCCTTACTCTCATGCATCGGTATCAATTACATAATTACTCTCACATACCACGTATGCATCTCTTTCTGTGCTCTGCCATGGTGTATATATATATATATCCAGCGATTCCGATTCACGATGCTAAGTCGGCATTTATTTTGCAGGCAGAGACAATTCTGAAGACTCTAGATGTTGTGAGACGTTGTGACTATGACTCGCAGCTTTTGGTTTGGGTTTGCTCGCTATGGCTGCAGGGGCTCTAAAATATTCGAACCCCTCTCTTTGTGTTTTTGTGATATTTTGTTTTGTTTTTGTGAATGGCTTGTTTTTAGTTTTTAAGTTTATTGTGAAAAAAAAAATCCCAAATAAATCTTTGTCTCAGAGGCTACAGATCTCACATTTTTTGTTGTTTTCGTACTAGAACTTTGTCTATTGCTATTGGATTGATAATGTGGAGTGAGGCATGGGGTAGGGTTTTTGTTTTGATAACTGACGCAATGGTTTTTTTTTCTTAATAATATATATATATATGATGTGGCACTTATCAATGTTGTTTGAAGTAGATGCTGACATATTAAATGAGACACACGTGACAAATAATAAACCGTTAATTTTAACGGTAAAGTAACAGAGGAACCTATTTGAAATATAAGCAAAATCTAATGACTTTATTCTTGAAATTAGAAACCCCCTAAGGATTAAATTCAAATCAGATGAAAACCTAGGGACTAAATATAATTTTTCCCTAAAAGCAATGATCATGAATATATGTTCTTATAAATTAATGATGTGGATTCCAAAACCATGGTCCTTTTTAGGGGTGGGCAAGGGGCAAGGCAGATTTTTGCCATTTTTGCCCCTACCCTGCAACCCTGCGGGTTTAGAAAATCCCACCCTTGAACCACCCAAAAAAAAAAAAAAGAGTTATATCCGTGCAGGATGGACGGGGTTGTGCGGGTTCTAATGAACGCCAAGTGGAAAACCCTAGAATAACAGAAATTGCTTTGTTCACTTGGCCACCATTTTCAAAGTTAGTACTAGAAGTTAAACAACTGAAACTAAATGAGGAATTAGGGTTTCAGATTGCTAAAAATGGAAACAGAGAAACCCTAGAAATCAAGAGGAGCAGCTACAGATCAAATTCACAAAACCATAGCATTTACAAAGCAATCCCCCAATCAAAAACCAGAATGAAACCACTAAAATCGAAGAGAAAAAATCAAAGAACCACTAGCAAAAATCAAAGAACCACGAATGAAACATAAAATCAAAGAAAAAAAAAAGTGACAACTTCTCACCAATTGATTAATCAGAAAGCACCAACAATTCCTCAGAAAGTGCAGGGAAGGTGAGAGTGACTCACTTTGAGTTAGGGAGGGTGAAGATTGAAGAAGATGAAGAGCAGCGGGGTGAAGAAGACTCTGAACTTCAGAGGAAAAAAATGAAAACGAAGGTAGAGAACGACTGCAGCGCAGGAGGTATGGGAAACATGTTAGATTGTTAGGGTTTTTTTTTTTGCTTATAAGGATTGATGAGGGGCAAAGAGGGGATGGGCAGGTTCCCAAGGTTTTTTAAAAACACAACCCGCACCCCGCCCCGCACGGGTTTACAAAAACCCAACCCGTACCCACAAGTCTGAACAAAAAACCCTACCTGTGTAGATCGAATCAGGGCAGGGCGTGCGGGTCGGATTGGGTCTTGCATTTTTTTTTTCCCACTCCTAGTCCTTTTCTTTTGGTAGTTTGCTAGTTTTCATTACTTCTTGTTTAGACTAATTCCATGCTTAGTTTTATTTTTGTTTCAGAAAAAATTGCCTTCTTGTTGAACTAGATTAGGATTTATTTAGTTTAAATATAGTTAGTTTTCCTACATCTACACAAGTCCCTGTGGTTCGATCCCGCGCTTGCCAAACTATATTTCCGTACGGTTCGTACGCTTGTGAGTATAATAAAATTTCACAACAATAGGTAATGTGATTAATTGAAAGCAAGTGCCAAGTCCCATTCAATATGATGTTGATTGGTTTATTTTTCCAAAGGCATTATGTTGGTTTTCGATGCATTGATTTTATAGTTTTTCGTTTTATTTTTCCGTTTACTTGGTCTATTTTTATGTTTTTTGCATAATAAAACAAAGATCATTTACTTGTTCAATTATTAGCAAAAATAAAAATAAAAGAGGTTAATTACACTTAACCCCCCTCAATTGTCATTCATCACAATAGCTGGCCTGCACAGAAGGGTCACCAATGGAGGGCAACCAAAACTTTTCAAAATGGTTGGAAAGGCCATGTAGATAACATTCTTTCCCTTAGAGTCCTTGGAGTGGTCAGACTCAAACTCATCACTTAAACAGGCATTCATGGCATTACCTTTTGATTTCTCCAAATACATGGTCCTAATGTGCCCCAGAGTCGTGGCACTCGAAATATTGAACACCATTAGTGTTCTTGTCTCTCCTTGGCCTAGAACTTTTGCCACATGTGACTTCACGAGAATCACACTTAGAAGAGTTAGCAGAAGAGATCCTATTGGACCCTTTAGAAGTTCTGAGGTGCCTACAAAACTTCCGCGTCAACATGGACAAGACCTTCTCGTCAAAGTACTCAACAACTTCCTTCTCTTTCCTCGAGGATCTCAAAGCCCAATGTTTCTTCTTTGACTGAGGCAAGGTTGGCTCATAGGTTTGAAGAGAACTAACGAGCTCATCAACCTTCAAGGCATCCACATTCTTGCTTTCCGCAATAGCGGTGACTTTAGATCTAATTCTCTCGGGAAGAGATCTTAAGATTTTCTGACAACCTCGATTGCAAAAATCTTCTCGCTAAGACCAAAACTTGAGTTGACAATGTCACTCAACTGAGCATGAAACTCATTGAAGGTCTCTTCTTTCTTTAACTTAATCTGCTCAACTCATCATGAGAGACAGCCATAGAGATAGCGTTAATCCCTTTATTATTCAATTTACTCTTGGTGCAATCCTCTTTGGACCAAGTATCACACACACCTTCAAGACGAGTCCAACTCGTCTCGACATCCATCCAAACATTATCATTTAGCGACTTGAGGTGGGCTTTCATACGCACTTTTCAATAATCGTAGTTACTCTCCATCAAAGAAGGGTGGGGGGAGCACTTGAAAAAGAGGGCTTTTTCCATGACAACAGGGGTCAGAAAACACGCGCAGGACCCGAGTCCAAAAACAAGTGATCCTACTCTGATACCGATTGTTCCTACCTCAACACCACCGATCACAATAAAATACAAGCAACACTAGATAAACTTATTGAAATATAAACATCACAACCACAAAATCAACACTCGAATTTAGGTTATAAAGTGAAAACCCTTTAAATAAATCAAAGGTAAAACCACTCTGGGCAACTCTTTGTGGCTTAAAACTATCAAATGAATTAAAACTCTTCGCGGTAAGCATAAATGGCAAATACATACTTTGATCAAACTTTGGTTTGAAATTTTGAGAAAAACCATCGGAATACCACATCAATATCAATAATAATATAATGTGTCTCCTAGATAAAATAATAATAATAAAAAAAAAAAAAAAAAAAAGTAAAAACAAAGAAAAAATGATGCTAAACCATCCTCATGGCTTTGGGGATGATCCGGCGACCCTTTTTTTTTGTATTTTTTTTTACATGAGAAATTACATGTTACCCCCTGAAGTATTCACACATTTGCGTTTTGGCATCCAATGGTAAAAAATCGACAATGTACACCCCCCCCCCCCCCCCTCGAATCTATCTCATGTTGGCAAAAAAACCATCTATCCATGTTGTCTATCACTTTGGATGAAAATCAAGTCACGTACATGGCACGTGACTTCTTTTGTTACCAAAACTTTCAAAAATGATCATGTGTCAGACTCTTTTCATATGTTTCTTTGATCCTATGATATTTATTACGGTATGACTGATACTTTATTAAGTGTCGTTTGTAGCACATACGTTATTAATTAGAATGTAATTATTATATCTGAACGAAAGGTTATTATTTTATACATTGAGGTTATACTACCAACTCTGATCTGTCATTGTAAAGAAAAATTATTTTTCACTGCCAATTTATACTCTGATGATGTCATAATAATACGTGGAAACCGAAATTTTCACTTAAGACTTTTTGTAAAAGTGCGGATCGTTACACGTCCGGACGGGCCAGTGAAGCGTCCGAACACCCTTCTATGTCAAGAAGATTCTGCCAACGCAGCATGCATCCGTCCGGACTACAAGGCAACACCGTTCGGACGATATGCAATGTTTGAGAAGAGTACGTTACTCCATTAGCGGTTATCCTCGAAACCGTTTCTCCTGCATTACTTTTTATTAGCATATTTTCGTACTAGCAGAGTACGTTCCATGTCTCTCTCCTAGTACATTGAGAGCCGTTCCTCCCAATATTAATTATTATTGTTCTCAGTTCAGGCAAACATTCTCACCCTGAACCTTTAGGATTCGTTCAACCCAATATTAATAAATTCATTATTTAACATTATGCAATATTAAATAAACTATAAACATAATATTATAAAAACAACATCCTCGGTAAGTATTTTATACTTACAACCCTTTGTGCAGTTCTCTTAGCTCATCATCTACAATGATTATTTACACATGTTCATATAATGTCAACATCATTACTTTTAGAAATCCATGCCTAAACATAAACCCTAATCACACATATATATTCATACATAGAAACAATTATCTTTATAAATTGGAAAACCATTTATATTTATTAACAAACACTCATATGTATTTTCTCATAATTCCAAAAATTCATCAAATAATACTTGACCCATTTTTCCACATATTCTGTTCCTATTCCAAATTAAAACCTAATCAGCAAACCTCTTTATAAACTATTAATTTACAATAATAACATAACATCTAAATCCCCCAAAACCAACTATTAACTTTCACATAATCGGTCAAACCAAAGATCATAGAATTCTATATTTAAAGACTTACATAACCAAAGGCATTATCAAAATTGGGCATCAAACCCAAAATTATCAATCATCCATTAATTTAATCACAATAAATATTCAACACTCAATCCTTCATAACCGAAACAGTGAAGATCTAAAAATAGAGGATACAATTAAAACAAGGGAATTGGTCCAAGTTTCCAAAAGCCCTATGATTCAGCCAGCAGAGAAGATGAATAAAAACAGGGAAAATCATATTTCTAGAATTACATGGGTTTGGTCAAGAATAACATAAAATCTATCAAAATCATAAACATAAAATATACCAACAAAACAACTACCAAAATACCCAAAATTATCAATGGTTAACACACCTTACCTACACACGGCTAAACCCACAACCGGCCAAACAGAAAATCCAAACAAAGACCATTCAACCAACCTCAATCACAGGTACCGAGGGTCACACGGCTAGAATCAAACACACACGCACGCGCACACACTGGCCGAAATAGGGGAGAGCAACACTAAAATCATTTGGCCAAGCATCACCGCACACACGGCCGAACAGCAAAACAGGAGACAACCCAAACATCACAAAAACAGGGGCGATCATCAAGTAAACACAAGAAATCAATTTCAAAAACACATGTATTCAACACAGAAATCATCTAATCAAAATACCCAAACTAAATCAACATTTAACAAGAAATTACCTAGAGGATCTCTGCTCAAACACAAAGAAATCTATCGAAAATCACAGCCCTGGCTCACCGGTGATGATTGCCGAAAATTGCGTCTCAGGCCACCGAACTTCGCACCCATCGGAAATCATCAAAGGGATGATTTTCTACCCAGTCGCCGGAAATCACTTTGACCCGTGGGAAATCGGCTTCTGATTTCTCTCCCTACCTCACGGGTTCACTCTGCGTCTCCGATTCTCTCCCTCTTCGATCGGTCTTCTCTCTCTCTCTCACTCTGTTATCTCTCTCTCTCTCCCGATTTCATCTCTCATTCTCAGTCTGTCTGTTCTCTCACCCTCTCGTTCTCTATCTCTCACTCTCTCAATCTCGTTCTCTGTATCTCGTCAGAAGAGGAGGACAAGAAAGAAAGAAGAAAGAAAAGAGAAATAAGAAAAGAAAAAGAAGAAGATAGAAAAAATAACAGAAGGGACGATGCATGAGAGTTTTTAGAGGGTAGTGGGTGCATTTTATAAGATAATACGAGGAGACATTATTTTCTAAACTATGGTTAGTTTTTATCTCACTTAGATTAATTTGCGTTAAAGGTAAAATATCTGTGAATAATTTGATTAACTTATGGCTAAGTTCTATCTTAGTTAATTTAACCGGACTTAATCTGTAGATATTTTACAAAACTTATTAGTTACGTTTTTACTGCATATATTTTTCATAGATATTTTACTCGTAGATATTTTTACATTGGCTCTTTACCATTTTGATCCAACTCATTAAAGTATAATTTTAAGGGATAATTGCACTGTTGGTCCCTGTGGTATGCCATAATTATTTTTCACTCCTTATGGTTTAAAAAGTTCATGGGAGGTCTCTGTGCTATGCAATAATTACGTTTTACTCCCTGGGTCGATTTTCCGTCCACCATTTTGACGAAATCTGTTAGCTCTACACGTCAGCGCTACGTGTCACCAATAAGATGGCGACACGTGTCCATCTTAATAAAAAAAATTATTAAAAAATAAATAAAAATACTTATTTAAAATAAAATAAATAAAAAAAAAAGAAAAAAGAAAAAAGAAAAACGGGAAGCAAGGGGTGGCTGCACGCCACCTCTGGCGGCCACCCATTGCTGCTTTTTTTTTTTTTTTTTTTTTGAATTTTAATTTTTTTTTAAAAAAATAAGTATATATATTTTTTAATAAATTTATATTTTTTATTAAGATGGATAAGATGGCGACACGTGGTGCTGACGTGGCATTTGACGAAATCTGTTAAAAAATTTAATAGAATTTGACGCTAGGGATCGATTTGTAATTATTGCATAGCACAGGGACCTCCCATGAACCTTTTAAACCATAGGGAGTGATAAATAATTATGGCATACCACAGGACCAACGGTACAATTATCCCTAATTTTAAACCTATTTTGAGTCTAATTCGTTTCATCGTTAATATTATTATCTCAATAATATTATTATACCAAATAATATTATGCCAATAATAAGTATTATAATATATATATATATAGGCGAGCGCGCGCACGCACACACGCACAATAAATATTACACAATAATATTATATACCAATAATATTATATCAATTAGCTCACTAAATATTTCAGTCTATCTATTAATAATTAGTAATATTTATTAGCGTCTAAAATAATATTATTTACTTATAAAATCATGGTTTACTAAGGAACATTTATTTTCATAAATATTCATGTAATCTTATAAATTTCTCGAGAATTAATATTGTGTCTGAAGACACATAATTTTATTAATTGCTAGACGTGAATACTATTTCCAACAGTATTAAACCGCTCGAGCGTCGAGTCTTGTGGATCGAACGTCAACTCTAGACTTGTTTATTTGATTCAGTCTTAAATTCTAATTTAAGACACTCTATTTCAGGATTTAAAATATAGGGGCGCTACAAGGACAACTTTTGTGCTCTCGTGCTAGGAGGCATGCATTTTGTAGTACAATTAGATGGGCATGCACGCCCTTTCTTATTAATATGCACTACATATTGATTTGTTGATAGAAACTATAATGTTTTGGAGGATTTGTGTACGTTAAGAAATATATCAACACTTTGATATTATTTTCTTACCTTAATCTATATGGTTGTATGTGTAGTTGAGGTAAGAATATTTTATAGTGCATTTCTCGCGCGTTCAATGATACGAGGTAATAGTAAGTAGCGTCACATGTGTGTGTGTATATATATATATATATAATGGCTTTTAGCAAAAAAATAAAAGTATTAACAAACAACTTAAAATTATTTTCACATTTATGTCACATCCCAACCAAAAATCAAAAACTACCTAGTCACTACAAAGTTTTGCCAAAAAAAAAAAAAAATCATTTTACAATACCCAAAATCGGAAAGAAGAGTAATAAGGGGATTATATATATAATGGCTTCCACCATCAAAATCCGTCGTTTCTTTTGTTTTTTTTTTTTTTTGTTCTTTCACCTAAATGAGAACTTGATTTAGCAGCTCTTTTCAAAAGTTGAGAATGAAAATAAGTAAAAAAAAAAAAACATCTCCTAGATAAGCTTCATGACCTGGTGGTATTTTTTTTCGAAAGAAAAAACAAAAAATACCATCTAAAAAACATCAACAAACATACCTTCGAGTGTTGGTGCAATTTATGGACTTTAGCATGCAAATCCAGCCCGACACGGCTCGCGCCCACCCCTAGATGGGAATCATATTTTGAAGTGACTTTCGAGTGTTGGTGCAGTTTATGGACTTTAGCATCCGAAAGATTGTTGTCCTGTTCGGATGAGGGTGTTAAAGTAACACAAAAAATGGAGAACCCGAGGCACTCATTCGGTACCATCCAGACGAGGCCTCATATGGAGGAGAACTTGTGTTTCTCATTCGGTGTTTGTTCGAGCGAGTTTTGATCAGAGAGGGTTGTTCGATAACTGTCCAAACGAGTCTCGGACAAAACAACTCATTTGGTGTTCCATTCAGATCCAGTCTAGATGAGCATGCATGCTCCCAAATTTGAAACTATGGTTTCTAGCAGAAGATTGGGGAACTGTCTAAGTCTAGTAAGGTTTTAGGGCTATATAATTCAAATCGAATTTAACACCGACATAGTATAATGCGAAATAGTTCAGGAATGGATTTGCAATGCCTAACTAACGAAGGATTTAAGCAAGATTTGTAAGTAGAGCTTACACCCAACCGTAAATTAAATTAATTTGTTTACATGACATGTGTTCTATTGATTGATTGAATGCATTGATGCCTAGCTATTAAAGGGTCAAAGAAGGCCCCATCGAGGCCCCACAATCATCTGCACCGGACTGATTTGCGACTGTTGCAGCTAAGCTCGCTTACCACACCGTTCTTGCTAAGAGAGGGTTAAGACTTTCACACTTAATCGATGAACACTATGGGTTCTCGGATCCATTTTTTCTTCTAAGGGTTGGTTGTCTTTTACAACCACTCTTGCCTTTCCCGATGTAGACATTGTTCAAGAGTTCTACGTGAACATGTTTAGCTTTCAAAAAGAACCACTTAAATTTAGTATGATTCTTAGGAGAGTTCAAATTGAGGTCACTATTGACCTCATCTCTACTGCCTTTCCTATTCAAGGGTTTTGATAAGCGTCGAATGTTGCACATTCAAGCCCCTTAACTTATATATGTTAATTCTTTAGCATTGTTATTTGTTTAATTTTGTGTTGTTTTAATGTTTTCAGGTTTTAAATAAAGATACAATTAATTCCATTAATTTTGGGCTTAAAGCACACTTTGAGAAGACCTAGAAGATATGTTTAAACTTAACCAATCATAATAGAATACCTATGTGATGTGATTAAGTTAAATCAAATCAAAGGAAGGACTAAATCGGAATTTCTCTAATAAGAGTCAAAATCGGATTGGGTTCAAATTTGGATTCTGTACATGTCTCAGTGTTTTAATCATAACTTTTGAGTCAGATATCTGATTGCAATGAAATTAGTGGTGTTGGAAAGCTAATAATAAATAAAACAAATATGTCAGAAATAGCTTTTCCTAAATTTGGACGTTTACTATGACAAAATCGCCCCACAATAAAAGACCGCATTCTTGACGAATTTGGAATCCTTTTCCTACTTGGATTGGAATTTCAATCTCCTACATGGACAAGAAGACTCAAGAAATGATTTGCATGGAATTCCCAGAGCTTCTAGGCCTCTCCTAATCTCTATAAATAGGCCTCTAAACATTGAAGAAAGATACACTGCTACCTAGAGCAAATTCAGAGAAAAACTTCTTGAAGGCTTGAAGAGTTGAAGAGAAGTAATCATGCAGGAGGCCATTGCAGCAGCGTCATGAGCGGCTAAAAACCTTTGTAGGGTATTGATGTAGCCCTATTCAAGCACAATGGTTTGATTGTATTTCAATTTAGAGAATTTTAGTTTATGCATGTTGGTTGTATAATTATGAGAATTGCTACAATTTGATATTGTTCTTCATCTTTTAAATGCAATTGTTCTTCAATTCATAATCAATATTGGTAGAATTCTTCTCTTGTCTTAGAAAGCTTTTTACCTTTATTGAACTCAAATTATTCTTATTTTCTGTGATTATGAGAATAATGATTATACAACGGGTTTAATTGACATATGATCAAAGGATTAGATAGGCCATGCCTAGGAAAGACGAATTGTACTACATCCTAGTTTAGTATAATTTAGGTAGACAATTCGTGCCAACCGAAGATGGGTTATACTTTTCCATTGATTGTATGTATCCTATTAAAGACGTAGCTAATCCATGCCTAGGGAAGACGAGTCGTACCGCATCTTAGTGGTTAGGTGGACGATCCGTGCCAACCGAAGATGGATTATACTTATGCTTTAATATGGTAATTTCTTGTTTATTTGTAACATGCATAGAATGAATTTCTCTAATTAAATATGATTAACCATTGATGTGGGGATAGCGGTGAAGTCAATACTCTACTCTCTCTCTCTCTCTCTCTCTCTCTCTTATAATTTAATTCTCTTTTACTTTTATTTTATGCACTTTAGTTAATCACAAAATCAACAACCTTTTCTTTAGCTATTTTTAATTTTCATAAATTTGATAACCATACCCCCGCAGTCCTTGAGGTTCGACACCCTCAACATAGCCCTATCCTATAAGGATTCGTACTATTGCGAGTGGTAATTTTATTATTGATATATTTTGGTAAACAAAAGACCACTTCAATTTTTGGCGCCGTTGCCGGGGACTGCTTAACGGTAGCGTTATTAAGTTTTAAAAAATTAAATTAGCTTTATTATTTTCTGTTTCTTTTTATTTATTTTATTTTATTTTATTTTGTTACTCTTGATTTTTGTTTCTAATTTTTCTTTTAGTGTTTCTTTCTTTTCTTTGTCCTCTCAGTTTTCCTCACTCAGTGCCGCTAGCATCTGCACCCCCTAAATTCCAGCACTCCTACGGGCCGTTTGTGAGCTTTTATTTATTTATTTATTTATTCTGTTCTTATTTTTTTTTCTTTTTTTCTTTTGTTTCATGCTGGGTCGTCGTTCTCTATCATTGCCTTTAATTTCTTGCGACCCCGACATTGAACGCACTCTTAGGCAACTTAGATCCGAAAGGAACTCTAATTTGCTAGGAGAACGCACCACTGAGACTATGGGTGACGATAACCCTATGGCTTTGAGAGATCATTATCTCCCTACCACATACACTTCTCCCACATGTCTTAGGTTGCCGGATGTTACGGCAACCCATTATGAGATTAAGCCTAGCACCATACAGAGTTTACCATCTTTTCTAGGGCTTAGTACTGAAAATCCTTACGAGTTTCTCGGTGAATTCCTAGCAATTTGTTCTACCATTAAATTGAGCGGGTTCACAGAGGACGCTCTAAGGATGCGTCTCTTTCCCTTCGCCCTCAAGGAAAGAGCCAAACATTGGTTTCATTCCTTAGCACCAAACTCTATTACTTCTTGGGCTCAATTGCAACAAGAATTTTTGAAGAAGTATTTTCCCATAGGAAAGACCAATGATATTAGGAGAGCTATCACTAGCATCTCCCAATATGAGGGGGAACAATTGTATGAGACCTGGGAAAGACTCAAGGACCTACTTAGATCATGCCCACACCACGCTGTCCCGAAGTGGCAGCTTGTGCAAAGCTTCTATGAAGGCTTGACCGAGCCTAATAGACAAATGGTAGATGCATCTTGTGGGGGGACATTTATGTTGAAAAGTGAGGATGAAGCATGGACTTTGTTTGAAAATTTGAGTAATAATTCTATTCAGCATGCATCCACTAGACGTAGAGCACCTGCACCTAAAGCACCAAAGACCGAAGGACTTTTTGAAGTAGGACACTCTTCGGGTATAACCACTCAAATAGTTGATGCTATCAATAGGAAGTTTGATCAATTGATGGTGGCTGGTTTTACTCCTCATTCTGCTCACACAAACACACAGCACTCACCATGTTCATTCTGTTTAAGTCCTATGCATCAAGACAATGATTGTCCTACGGCTGCAAACTTTTCTGATGATTCAACTGAGCAGGTTAATGCAGCATTTTCTCATCCGGGTAATGATCCGTACTCCAATACTTACAACCCTGGGTGGAGAAATCATCCCAACTTCTCTTGGAAGGCTCAAGCTGCAAGTAACTCGGTTCCAGGGGTGTACAATCAAGCTCAATCTACCAGGCAACCCTACCAACCTTCTTCCACATACCAAACTCCACAACAACGGTCTCAAGCTGCACCATCGCCTCAGGGAGATTCTGATCAGCTGTTGAAATTGATAAGCAATATGGATCAGAAAATGAGCTCTCTTATTCAGGCAGTGGCATCTCACTCCCAAGCCATTGCCAAGTTAGAGGTGCAAATGGGACAAATGGCTAATACAATCAACAAGAGGGAAGATGGGACACTTCCAAGTCAGTCGGTTGCCAACCCGAAGGGACACTACATGGTAGAAGGTGGTACTTCACATCACCAACAAGTGTTGGCTATCACCACATTGCGAAGTGGAAGAAGGGTCGACAATCATGTGCAAGAAAAGAGGATGAGCAACTAGCCACTCCACAGAATCTGCAGAAGGAAAAGGGTAAACAAGAAAGAAGTGAGGCTTCTTCTTCATCTGCTCCCACTCCTGAGATGCCATATGAGCCCCGGGCCCCATTCCCAGAACGTCTCAAAGCGCCTTCTCACTTCGGGAAACAAGGAGAGAAAATACAAGATATGATGGAGGTTTTCAAACAGGTAAAAATCAACCTCCCACTCCTTGATGCCATCAAGCAAGTGCCTGCTTATGCCAAATTCCTTAAAGATCTGTGCACTCAAAAGCGACGAACAAGGGCCAACACTCCGAAGAAGGTGTTTCTCACCGAACAGGTCAGTTCTATCCTTCAGCACAGTCTCCCTCCGAAGTTCAAGGACCCTGGTGCTCCCACTATCTCCTGTATTATTGGAGACCACAAGATTGATAAAGCCCTCCTTGATTTGGGGGCTGGAGTGAATCTATTGCCGTATTCGGTCTATTTACAACTAGGTTTGGGAGAATTAAAGCCCACACCAATTATCTTGCAATTGGCTGATCGATCCATCAAGAAACCGCGGGGAATCATCGAGGATGTTATTATCCAAGTCGACAATTTCTATTTCCCCGTGGACTTCATTGTTCTTGATACTGAACCGGTGGCTAATCCCACAAAGATGATCCCTGTAATCCTCAGTCCCCCTTTCTTAGCTACAGCTAATGCAAACATAAACTGTAGGACTGGAATTATGAAGATCAGGTTTGGGAATTTGAAGGTAAAATTGAACATATTCCATACCTTCCAGCAACCACCAGATAAAGCTGATTGCTTCTTTCTAGACTCTATAGAGAACTTGGTTACAGAGCCCCCTCCTCGCATTCTTACTAAAGATCCCTACGAGGCTGGGCAATCCATAGGCCAAGCAAATTACTGGCTTCCCACTACTACCAAACTCGACGTTCCTCCATTGGCCATATCCAAAACGTCTCGATTACTACTTCCAGGTAACATTCTTTCCCGGTGGTCCAAAAAGGTAAATGATAAAGCTACCAAGGGCAATGATTGCAGCCCTACATAGAGGGCGCTGCACAGAATGAAGATGCTACTTCCATCCACTTGACGGATCCTATCTACTTGGACTAGGGGAGTTTTTCTTACCCTTCCTTATTTTTATTTTTGATTTCTTCATGGATTTGGTTAGTCTGGCTGAAGACGTTAAACTCAGCGCTAATGGGAGGCAACCCACTTTACTAACACTTCTCCTGTTAATCTTCTTGATGCTTATTATACAGCTGGAGTAGTGCTTTGTTTTTCAGGACAAGCATTCTTTCGTTGAAGTTTGGGGGAGTACAACCAACCCCAATTTTTTGTTTTTTTCCTTCCATCCGGTATTGTATCTCTATCTACACATTGGGGACAATGTATTGTTTAAGTTTGGGGGTGGGAAAAACATTTTGTTGTCCTGTTATAGATATTGTGACTGCATGATCATGTTATTTCTAAGAATTTGGTTGAACTTTAATTTTGATTCGTATTTCAT